>JBBPBX010002401.1:64492-91087 GCA_038048925.1 Garcialebias charrua | reverse complement strand
GGGTCTTTTGGCTTTCCTTTGCCAGGAGGTTTCCAGCACCACTTCTGTTAATACACATCTAGGAATTCATCAACAAAACCACTGGATATTTAGTTTGTAGCAGAATATCAAGGCTGCGTAACCTGCAAAATATATATACTGTACAGTAGTTGTTTTTTATAAAAAAAGGAATGAAAAATATTAGCGGGAAAAAAAAACATACAAGTATAGACTCTTTAATCTGTTCTTGTAAAACTCTTTGGAAATGAAATGTAAGTAGGTCTAAAAAGTAACGCTCAGTTGAGGTCACGGCAAAACGCCACCTGAAATAAAATCCAATATCCAGCATCGACTAACATGCCCCATGTCATCTGACTGCTGGTGCACATATGATGGTTATCTAGCTATCTAGCTGTGTTCTGTTAACCCCAGCCTACTCACACTGAGGACTCTTAGCAGCGTACAGACAGCTTGATCAATAGGTCATTGCGCTGACAGCAGTCCTCGGGGCTGTGGTAGAAGGAGAAACTGGGCGGACTGAGGAGGGTGGTGGTTAAGAGTGATCATGTATCTGGCAGACTCTGGAAGCAACAAAGCAGGTGAAACACAGCTCACTTAAAAGATGACCCTCAGCCCAAGATACTCTGTTCTCATCTTTCATTTCTGCACCCTAAAGTAAAAGGCCTACTGAAAACGTAAACAAAATTAAGCCGATAAGTAAGGGTGTTTCGAAGGACACCTTTGAAACTAGTGGGATTAGAAAGGGTGTCAATGCATGAACGCTATGGATTTGTTATTACTGTTCAGTTCAGTGAGACTAACCTGTATAAATAAAGGCTGAATGAATGAATAATTTCATCTTGTATCTTGTCACACAACCTTGAAATAAAACATGCAAATTCTTCAGCAAAACCTGCACCTAATAGGGTGTAGTGTCCTCTGACTTTTGGTAGTGGGATGTCGTCAGACGCAGATGTACCATTAAGGCGAACGAGGCGGTTGCCTGGGGCCCCCATTCAGCATGGGCCCCCAATCTGCAGGGGCCCCGCCCCGGCCAGTCACCTACATCCCTAACATTGCTCCTGCTTGTTAATGTACGTTTAACATAAAAATAATTATAGTTACGATGAAAACGATCATTAAAAACGCAATACAAAAAACGGTCGATTTCTGTACCCCCTTACTAAAATGGACTATTCCATCATGACATCTCCCAAAAATCCAGGAAGTGCTGTATGCTAGTTGAGCGAGAAGCAGGAGATGAAGATGAAGCTGAGGTAAGAGTTTTAGGAATTATTTTGTAGGTTGGGTAAAAGAAATCCTGACAGTAATCAGCTGACACAACCACTATTTTCATGTTTTCTTTCTGTATCAAAATATTAAAAGATATTTGGCCTAAATCTTCTGACTTAAAACGAGGAGAGATAGAGGGGATTTTATATTTTACCTACTTTAGCTGCTTATATTATTAAAATATACGGACTATACATTGAATAGAATAGATTTAAAATATTCCACAGTTATCTATTAAATTTTTTTTCTCAACTATTTTACAAAATATTTGACAGTTAAAACTTCATCAGACTATCATTGTTTTGTTATTTGGTCCATAGTCCCTCCACTAATTACTGTACATTACAAAGCACAACTTATTGCTTTCAGAGTAATGCAAAAACGTGTTTTAATAATGACTGGTTTGCTTTGGACAAATGCCACTGTTAGTTTAAAACAACAGAATCAAAAGGCTAGGATTACTAAATTAAATTGTTATATAAAATGTAAAAATTGATATAAATGAAAAGTGACATTATTTGAGAGAAACGCAATTTCAATTCTGTGTATGTCCTGTACATATTGCAGTTCTGACAATAAAGTTGACTTTGACTTTGACTTGACTTTACAATCTGTGTAAGTATTAAGGTTTAAAAAGAAGTCAAAACTTTCCGTCTTAATTATGGAAACTTGGATAAATGAGAACCTTCACATGTATTAAATGTAATAATGTCTTATTCTTCCTTTTATTTCTTCCAACACTAACATATTTGTTGTTTTTTTCAGATGCAGTCTTTAAACATGCATCATTAAAGACCAGAAACAAGACAGAAGAAAACTTTCATAGAAGTGCAGCTGAATAATCAAGGTAATTCATGATCACTTAATGCTGTAAAAAGTGTCTCATGCCTGGACATCTTGCTGTTCATATCGAGCCAGTGTGTGAATTCATCTCAAAGTACTACATCTCAACTACACACACTCACTTTTTCACATTGATCTAACAACTTCTCCCTGTTACAGAATATGTAATATAACGTTAAAATAATTAAAGTTGTGAAAATCTTCTAATTTAGGAAAATACTAGCCTGGCACTCGCCATTCCTGCACAGCTCCGCTCAATTCTATTTCCCTTCACTGCTGGGTCTGGGATTTGTCTCATAGACAACGATTTCTCCGGTCGATTTTTGACCGGACCAATCAGAGAACAGAAGGCAGATTGGCGGATTACCGGACCAATCAGAGAACAGAAGGCGGAGTTTTGAACGACGTTGACTGACGTCGTCAGTTAAAATGGCTGCCGCCACGAAGGAATTTTCCAGAAAACAAGGTAAAAAACTATTATTTCTTTCCTGAGAAAAACTATATTTCTTAGCTGACGTTATATCAGAAGTGTTCCTGAGCTTAACAGTTCCTAAATCAATTCACGAAATGGTCAAATCTGCTGGATTTAAATAGTTTCGGTTTGACATTTTCCAAACAGCCTCAGGGTGCGCTACGAAAATAAATGATAAAAAATCGAATTTTATCTCAAATGTTTCATCCAGGCCAACAGTCAGTAAATTAAAGACATATAATTACACACTGGTAGCAGAAAAAATATCCACCGAGTGGTTTCTGAGCTTTTTATCTGAATAGCCTGGACCTCGCCAGGCTAAACTAACAAAACTCCGCCTTCTGTTCTCTGATTGGTCCGTTCAAAAATCGAACGGAGAAATCGTTTTCTATGGGAGGAATGCCAGACCCTAGTCAGAAGCAAAGTGAAGGACAGGGTGTGGTTTTAACCAGGCTAGGAAAATACATTTCTACTGTATTGTTCACATCTACCCTCTCTATTCGTTTGTGTTTATTTAGTGTTGTTGAATTTTGGTGTAAGACTTGATTTAGAGCCTTTTATTGCAATAATAAAACATGTTTTGCAAAAAGACTTTAGTTGTACCTTAGAGAGAAAAAAAACGGTTGTTTTTATTGTCTAGTTCCCAGTATTAGAGTATGAACATGAAAATCTTTGACCTTCAGGGCAGGGCCTAATGGTACATTTAGGCTGACTTGGGGGAGGGCCCCTTTACAAAGGTTTGCCTGGGGCCCCAAAATGTCCCAAGTCCGCCACTGGATGTCGTACACTAAAGACAAAATTAGCAAAAAACTTAAACTATGAAGGAGAAACAATAGGAATCAATGGGATTGGTTCAAAAGAAATAAGAAGACACAAGTCCAGTAATGCTCAATCAGGTCATCTGGAGTTTCTTTTTTTGCAGAGACGTTTCACCCTCTATCCGGGGCCCTCCGGATAGAGGGTGAAACATCTCTACAAAAAAGAAACTGTCCAGATGGCCTGATTGAGCATTATTGGATTTGGTACCTGGATGATTGAGCATGAACTTTGCTGTCAAAAAGACACAAGCTTCTTTGAAGCTCTATAGTTTGTAAAGGCTTTACTTTCTAGTTTAAACTGGT
Organism: Garcialebias charrua; assembly: GCA_038048925.1. Lineage (NCBI taxonomy): Eukaryota > Metazoa > Chordata > Actinopteri > Cyprinodontiformes > Rivulidae > Garcialebias > Garcialebias charrua. The sequence continues at coordinate 87,379 of JBBPBX010002401.1, read as the reverse complement.
AGCCATTTGTTGGGTTTTACATGACTAAGCTGGTACTTGGATATCTTTTGTGGTTTTTACACAATCACAGATGAAGTTTTATGATTTTTGGAGACTTCCCCCCAGAATTTTCAGCTGACAGTTAACAATAGAATAGAATTGAATAGAACAGAATAGAATAGAATATATCTTTATTGGCATATTTGCACCAAGGTACAAAGTGTTGCAATTGGCGCGCGCACCATCCTAAGAGGGACGTACGCACGGAAAGCCACAGCAATAATTAAATCTACCTTTTCCGCCCGGGATCCACCCTTGTTCTGGAACCATCTTCACCGTGGTTCTATCGGGCCCGGCCCCACGGACCCAGTTCGACGTCATGTACTGCTCACATTTGATTCGTTGTTTGCAGCTGGGGCGGGACTCATTCAAACAACCTCAGCGCGAGGGTTGAATTTCATTCAAATTTAACTACAGAAACCCCTAAAACAATTGTTAGCTGAATTAGTTTTTCTGAGTTAATTTTTTGTTAATAACTGATCACAAATCAGCTTATGTTACAACGTAAATAACAACGAAGCGCGGACCCATTTCCACCTTTCAGCGCGACTTGAATGTCATTAAACAATAACTAAAACAATAAATAATATTGTCTAACTGTTGCGCGCAGCCAGGGTTTTAAAATATAACTAATAATCTCTAACTTCTACGTGCAGCTAAAATGTTAAGAGGAGTGATTCCTATATGGGTAAGGTGGACACCTGAAAACCCAGTACGCCCCAATAGCTCAAAGCGTTAGAGCACTGCTGTTTTGACCGGGAGTTCCCGCCTGGGACCAAGTTATTTTACTTTTTTCTTTTTAATTCACATTTTCTTTTAAATAAAAAGGAGTCTGTTTGGTTAACAAACTCCTTTTTATTTACTCCAATGAAAAAATAAAATAAAATAACTTTGTCCCAGGCGGGAAGCGAACCCGCTTCTCCCGGTCAAAACAGCAGTGCTCTAACACTTTGAGCTATTGGGGCAGACTGGATTTTCAGGTGTTCACCTTACCCATATAGGAATCACTTCTCTTAACATTTTAGCTGCACGTAGAAGTTAGAGATTATTAGTTATATTTTAAAACCCTGGCTGCGCGCAACAGTTAGACAATATTAGTTATTGTTTAATGACATTCAGGTCGCGCTGAAAGGCGGAAATGGGTGCGCGCTTCGTTGTTATTTACGTTGTAACATAAGCTGATTTGTGATCAGTTATTAACAAAAATTTAACTCAGAAACACTAATATATATATATCCAGCTAACAATTTTTTTTTAGCGGAGTCTCCTCTCTTAAAACACAAACACTCCACCCACGTGAAGAGAGCATCCCACCCACTTCCAGAGAACTGCCCACCCACTTCAAGGCGGCTCTGCGGCAAATGCGTAATGAACGCGGGTGGCCCAGAGCCACCCAGGGGCGGCCCGGGCCATTGAGGGCTGGCCAATGCGAAAACGGCTAGAGACCTCTGGGGGGGGCAGCAACAGTTTTTCAACAGCTTCAGACTCCAGGAGAAGTTTGCAGTCAGCCTTTTTTCAAGGTTGCTTGAGTCCCGATTAGATTAGTTGCTTTATTTATTTTTTCAGGGTAGGCCACAGTGTACTTTGACTGCAGCCTTGAAGTCCAGGTGCTGTCTAGGTCCAAATCGCCGAATCATGTGAGGTTCCGAGCTACAAATCCCCATCTGTTCCCTGATGTAGCTCGGTCGGCAGTAAACAAGTCCCAAAACGCACTGCAGGTCCGCGGCTGTCCACCACTGTTCCCATCGTGCGATTCAGCTCGAACAACAGCTGGGTCATTGAGGTCACAGCCCGGATCAAAGAATCTTGTTGAGCAGGAAGTTTTGCCAGCGCGTTGATCGCCGAGGTAGTCTTCCTCAGCTTCCAGTAGCAGAAACCTCCGCCTAAGCCAAAAAGCAGAGCAGCTGCTACCAAAATTCCAATTAGCCACAAATCTTCCACGTCTTCGACAGAAAGAACGGTCAGACACATTAACTTCCATTCTCCCCACGAGTCCATAATGTAGCCCACCGCATGCGTGTTGAGGGGGCACGCCGGCTCTCCTGGTCCGGAGCGCTTCGTGGAAAAAAATTATTGATAGAGGAGACAGCCCACGCAATTAAATCCATTTTCCAAATTGCTTCGAGTGAGCACTGAAGAGTTGCAGACGAGACAAAAATGCAAAAGCAGGGAGGAGGAAAACTTTAGGGAGGAGAGGAGCAGTAAGAGAAGCAACCTGCTTCGCCAAGAGCCAGAAATATAGATGACACATACTAAATCTTGAAATATCCAAAACTTTCAAAACCATTGCAAACAAACTTGTATTACCTCCGAAACAGTTTTGGCACATATCCAATTTATACTTTAAAACATATGGAGAACTTGTATTTTTTTTCATTTTTTGTTTGTTTGTTTGTTTGTTTGTTTGTTTATCAGATCTCCTCAGCATGCAGAAAGTGAATACCCTCTGGTGTGTTTGTGTTTTACACACCTTACCCAAGTGACTTCAAATATATTTGAGCTTTTAATATACTCTTCAAATATAGAAGTGTATGGTATCTGACTTGTCATACCTTCTCCAACAACACTAAAACACATAAAATGTGTCAATCTTCTGAAGCTAATGAATCAAGAATTTAAAAGTTACAACTTTTAGATGTTGCACAGCTTTGAGGCTTATTTTTCAGTCTTTTGCTGTCTGCTCTCAATAACTTGGCAGTCAGGGAGTGACAGACACAGATGTGTTTGTGGTGGTTACCATGGTGACCATAATGAGTCACTTGCAGCAGCTTTAACATTTCTTTTGAACTCATTTCTCTTTACATGTTTTTTTTTTAAAGTTTATACCTTAAAATGTATGCCGTTGTTTTAGATTATTACTAAATCGACGTCGGAGCTTTGGTCACCCTTCAACATTTCGTTAGGCATCTAGATATGAAATCTAGATACTAAAAGTATTTTACTAACTCTGTTGCATTTTGGAAGGCCAAACATGCACACAATGTAAAGATATTGCACATAGACACGTTGTTTTAATTTTTTCAGCAATAGATAAGAAAATATCTCAACCATGCCACCTATAGTAACTCCCCCTCCAAACTGTTTTAATGTGCACATGTTACATTTGGTACACCCTGAACAAAACAGCATCTTCAAAATACCTTTTGGAGATGTGGCCTAAATCTATTATCAGTGTGAACTGGTGTTTCACTCAGATTCCCAAAGCTTGTTTGAGGCTTAAAACTCAGTTAGCAGACTCTTAAACTAAAGGGAGTTGAAAGTTTTAAAAATCTTAAGACCACCTTCGGAAAACAGTTCCTAAAGTTTGGGTCTGTACCCCACTGTGAGTCTTAAATAATGTGCAGATGTCAACTTATGTTGTAAATTATTACAAAGAGTATAAACATGAACTAATAAAAACTAGTATTGTAGTTGTTCAGACACTGCAACAAATAGACTACCGGTATATGCCACGGACTTCCGTTCTAGCACTTCTGCATGCATGAGCCCGATCGCGCACTTCCGGTTAGGTTAGCGGGAATGACACGAACATAAATGACAAATACAATTAATATAACATCTACCTCCCTGGGTTGCCACTTTACCGTGGTGGAGGGGTTTGAGTGTCCCAATGATCCTAGGAGCTATGCTGTCAGGGGCTTCATGCCCCTAGTAGGGTCACCCAAGGCAGACAGGTCCTAGGTGAGGGACCAGACAAAGTGCAGCCCAAAGACCCCTTATGATGAGTGAAATAAATGGACTAAGTTTTCCCTCGCCCGGACGCGGGTCACCGGGGCCCCACTCTGGAGCCAGGCCCGGAGGTGGGGCACGTTGGCGAGCGCCTGGTGGCCGGGCTTTCACCCATGGAGCTCGGCCGGGCACAGCCCGAAGAGGAGACGTGGGTCCCCCTTCCCATGGGCTCACCACCTATGGGAGGGGCCAAAGGGGTCGGGTGCAATGTGGGATGGGTGGTGGCCGAGGGCGGGGACCCTGGCGGTCTGATCCTCGGCTACAGAAGCTGGCCATTGGGACATGGAATGTCACCTCTCTGGTGGGGAAGGAGCCTGAGCTAGTGTGTGAGGTTGAGAGGTTCCGGCTAGAAATAGTCGGACTCACCTCAACACATGGCTCTGGCTCTGGAACCAGTTTCCTTGAGAGGGGTTGGACACTCTTCCGCTCTGGAGTTGCCCCTGGTGAGAGGCGCCGAGCTGGAGTGGGCATACTTGTTGCCCACCATCTTAGTGCCTGTACGTTGGGGTTCATCCCGGTAAACGAGAGGGTAGCCTCCCTTCGCCTACGTGTGGGGAGACGGGCTCTGACTGCCGTTTGTGCCTATGCGCCAAATGGCGCAGCGCAGATTACCCACCCTTTTTGGAGTCCTTGGAGGGGGTATTGGAGAGTGCGCCTCCTGGGGACTCCCTTGTTCTGCTGGGGGACTTCAACGCTCACGTGGGCAATGACAGTGAGACCTGGAGGGGTGTGGTTGGGAGGAACGGCCCCCCTGATCTGAACCCGAGTGGTGTTTTGTTGTTGGACTTCTGTGCTCGTCATGGATTGTCCATAACGAACACCATGTTCAGGCATAAGGGTGTACATATGTGCTCTTGGCACCAGGACACCCTAGGTCGCAGTTCGATGATCGACTTTGTTGTCGTCTCATCTGATCTGCGGCCGCATGTCCTGGACACTCGGGTGAAGAGAGGGGCGGAGCTGTCAACTGACCACTACCTGGTGGTGAGTTGGCTCCGATGGTGGGGGAGGATGCCGGTCAGACCTGGCAGACCCAAACGTATTGTGAGGGTCTGCTGGGAACGTCTGGCAGAGTCTCCCGTAAGACGGAGCTTTAACTCCCACCTCCGGGAGAGCTTTGAACACGTTCCGAGGGAGGCGGGGGACATTGAGTCCGAGTGGGCCATGTTCCGCGCCTCTATTGTCGAGGCAGCTTATCAGAGTTGTGGCCGCAAGGTTGTTGGTGCCTGTCGTGGTGGCAACCCTCGAACCCGGTGGTGGACACCGGCGGTGAGGGATGCTGTCATGCTGAAGAAGGAGTCCTATTGGGCCTTTTTGGCCTGTGGGACCCCGGAAGCAGCAGATAGGTACCGACAGTCCAAGCGGCATGCGGCTCGGGTGGTTGCTGAGGCAAAAACTCGGGCGTGGGAGGAGTTCGGAGAGGCCATGGAGAATGACTTCCGTACGGCTTCGAGGCGATTCTGGTCCACCATCCGGCGTCTCAGGGGGGGAAAGCGGTACGCGACCAACACCATTTATGGTGGGGATGGCGTGCTGTTGACCTCAACTCGGGATGTTGTGAGTCGGTGGGCGGAGTACTTCGAAGACCTCCTCAATCCTACTGGCACGTCTTCCACTGAGGAAGCGGAGCCTGGGGACTTTGGGTCGGGCTCTCCAATCTCTGGTGCTGAGGTCACCGAGGTGGTTAAAAAGCTCCGCGGTGGCAGGGCTCCGGGGGTGGATGAGATTCGCCCTGAGTTCCTTAGGGCTCTGGATGTTGTGGGGTTGTGTTGGCTTACGCGACTCTGCAATATCGCGTGGACATCGGGGGCAGTTCCCTTGGATTGGCAGACTGGGGTGGTGGTTCCCCTATTCAAAAAGGGGGACCGTAGGGTGTGTTCCAACTATAGGGGGATCACACTCTTAAGCCTCCCTGGTAAGGTCTATTCAGGGGTTCTGGAGAGGAGGGTCCGTCGGATAGTCGAACCTCGGATTCAGGAGGAGCAGTGTGGTTTTCGTCCTGGTCGTGGAACACTGGACCAGCTCTACACCCTCAGCAGGGTCCTGGAGGGTGCGTGGGAGTTTGCCCAACCAGTTTACATGTGCTTTGTGGACTTGGAAAAGGCATTCGACCGCGTCCCTCGGGGGGTTCTGTGGGGGGTACTCCGGGAGTATGGGGTACCAGGCCCATTGATATGGGCTGTTAGGTCCCTGTACGACCGGTGTCAGAGCTTGGTCCGCATTGCCGGCAGTAAGTCAGGCTCGTTTCCAGTGAGAGTTGGACTCCGCCAAGGTTGCCCTTTGTCACCGATTCTGTTCATAACTTTTATGGACAGAATTTCTAGGCGCAGCCAAGGTGTTGAGAGGATCCGTTTTGGTGGCCTTAGAATCGCTTCTCTGTTTTTTGCAGATGATGTGGTCCTATTGGCTTCATCAGATCGTGATCTACAGCTTTCGCTGGAGCGGTTTGCAGCCGAGTGTGATGCGGCCGGGATGAGGATCAGTTCCTCCAAATCCGAGGCCATGGTCTTGAGCCGGAAAAGGGTAGCATGCCCTCTCCGGGTCGGGGAGGAGGTCCTGCCCCAAGTGGAGGAGTTTAAGTATCTCGGGTCTTGTTCACGAATGAGGGAAAACTGGAGCGTGAGATCGATAGGCGGATAGGTGCAGCGTCCGCAGTGAAGCGGGCGCTGTACCGGTCTGTCGTGGTGAAGAGAGAGCTGAGTCGAAAGGCAAAGCTCTCAATTTACCGATCGATCTACGTTCCCACCCTCATCTATGGTCATGAGCTTTGGGTTGTGACCGAAAGAACGAGATCTCGGATACAAGCGGCTGAAATGAGTTTTCTCCGCAGGGTGTCTGGACTCTCCCTTAGAGATAGGGTGAGAAGCTCAGTCATCCGGGAGGGACTCGGAGTAGAGCCGCTGCTTCTCCACATCGAGAGGAGCCAGTTGAGGTGGCTCGGGCATCTGGTTAGGATGCCTCCTGGACGCCTCCCTGGTGAGGTGTTCCGGGCATGTCCCACCGGGAGGAGACCCAGAGGAAGACCCAGGATACGCTGGAGGGACTATGTTTCTCGGCTGGCCTGGGAACGCCTTGGGATTCCCCCAGAGGAGCTGCTCCAAGTGGCTGGGGAGAGGGAAGTCTGGGCCTCCCTACTTAGGCTGCTACCCCCGCGACCCGACCCCGGATAAGCGGACGAAAATGGTTGGATGGATGGACGGTACATACATACCAATAATAACACATATAAATCCATATAAATATATAGCGACGTTTCCCCTATGGAAAGCCGCGATAAATTGTCGCCCTAACCCCCCGTCGGCGGGGGAACGGAACAGCTGTACCCACCGGTGGGCGGACACAACGGAACTCACTTGTAGTGCCAGTAGCTCGTAGCCACTTCCCGTTTCGGGTCGTTGTCATGGTCTGCTACTAGGAGCTAACGCTAACAACAACTGCAGTGGATGGGAACCGGAAGTGCAGGATGTGCACTTTCTATAGCTGCCCACTGCACCACCTGGTGGTGGTTGGGTTAAATGCAGAGACAAATTTCGTCTTGTATGGAAACATACACAGATGACAAAAATGTGACATTTATTTATTTTTATTTATTTATGTAGCCGATATTTTACTGGAAGTACGTCACAATTACCCGTGGCATATAGCCTATTTAAGTCAGGTCCTCTGGACGGTTTCTGTTTTTGGGGGGAAACGTTTTGTCCTTCATCCAAAGGACTTCATCAGTCCAAGCTGCAACAAACTCAGTCCCACAAGCAGCACACTCACATAGTGGGCCAACCAGTTTGATGGTGATAAGATGGTTTCTGGAGTGCGCCCTCTCCCCCGTCGACTTGTCTGAGGCAGCCATGGCCAAATTGGTTCAAAACATCAAAGTTCATGCTCAATAATCCAGGTAAACAAATCCAACAAAGTTGTCAGTCATCAAACTGGTTCGCCCACTATGTGAGTGTGCTGCTTGCGGGACTGAGTTTGTTGCATCTCCTTGGACTGATGAAGTCCTTTGGTTGAAAGACGAAATGTTTCAACATAAAGAAACAGTCCAGAGGAACTGATTTAACTGTGTAAATTTTTTTACCTGGATTATCTCTCTCTCATTAACTCTGATCAGGACCAATCTTTTATTTTTTTTATTTTTTTTGTGACCATTTTAGGTTTTTATTTCCGTGTTCTGGATGTTGCTATAAAATGACAAACACCTGGAATAAATTTATTTCACAATCAGTCCATTTTGTTTTCTGTGCCCATCATCCTGACAGAACAAACATGGGAGATACTGACACGGATAACCCCCCCACATTTACATTCAGACGCAGCTTTTGACAAAGCCTCAGCAACAGGCTCTGCAATCAGCTGGCTGGCTGCAGATCCTCGGCCTGCTTTCACCTCTCCTCTCTTTTACAGCCGTGATCTTGAGAAGGAGCTTTAAATTGGAAATTATTACACATTAAACCCTCTGCGCGCAGGCCGGGATCGAAGCGGATCGATGTCTTGCCCAGCACAATAAATCAGATGCTTTCTCGCTCCCCTTCTCGCTTTCCTCCCCTCTGCTTGTTCGAGTGGCTATAGGCCACTGCTCAACTGGAACATATTTAAATTTTCTTGTAACAAATTAATTCCAACATTTTCTCTTGATTGAATTAGGGCAAGTGTTTGGTGCTGTCACAAGTGTTTGGGCCGCTCCTGGGGAGAGACAAATTGCCAGGCCTGGACACGGATAACAAGCAGTGGTGTTGAGTCGCTGATAATCTCCCCACTAATTCTCCATTACAGCAAAATGAGGCCATAAATCTTCCTGACAGCTGATCGATGTAAACATTGTTTCCCTCATGATTGCCAGCTCTCCCAGCGGAGCTACTGTCCGCTCACAATCCACTGAAATTACTCCAGCACCAGCCCTCCCTTGCTTTTCTCTCCTCCAAGCTGGGCTTCTGTGTGTGTTTGTGTGTGTGTCTGGGGGGGGGTTGTCTGGACTAGCCTGGCAGGAGAAACCAAAGTCACTGCTGTCTTGTCATCGGAGGAGGGTGACCATCTAATTTTAGCTCACAGCTCGCTAAACAAATGGAAAATATTCATCAAAATGTCTTCTGTTTTAACCACTGGCACCGGCAATTCTTCATAGGGGAACGACTGTCCTACACCAGGCAGAGAGAACGCCCGTGAAAGATTGAGTTGTCAAGCAGTCAAAGACCCGTTATCGCCGTGTTCCCTGTCAAATAATATTCTACACCGTTATTAAAATCCAATCCGCGTGCAATTACAGAGACAGGGATGCAGTTAAAATGAGACATCTCGCTGTAATCACGGACAGAAATGATCATTTTAGGAGCTGCCACTTTGGGGAGCCATTAAATTGGCGAGTTTTCAGCGTGCAGTTGGAAGCTTTTCACATCAGCGAAGCAAATTAGAAGCATCAAACTAAAAGCAGTCCCAAGGGAGGGTTAAAAGTTGGAGGCAGATTTCAACTTGTTGAGTGGTAAACCTGTCATTTTTCCAGTTTTTTGCCGTTCCTCAATGTTTTGCCTATATGCGTCTGAATTTGTGCAGCTCTCTGAAATCTCATCTTTGGCACAACTCAGTCTGCTTATCTGCTCTTAATTGGCTGCCTATTTGCCAGAAGTGCTGATCAACAGACCTCTTGAGAGCCTGACGGAGAAGTGTCTCTTCTCTTTGGCCTCCAAGTCCCACTTTTCTCAATTGTGCATGGTAAGGGAAGGGTCACTCCTGCACTTTAAGGTCCATCACCAGGTACTCTTAAAGACCGTGTAAAGTGAAATTAAATGTGTGTTTTGAGTTTGTCACACGGCATAAATATGTGTTATTAATCACCTATATAAACCTGACTGATTAAAAACATTGTTTTCCTTATAAAATTAAGTCTCAGAAATAATGAAAAAACATAATTGTGCCCTGGTCTGAAATGCTGGGGGCGTGTCAGCGCGTGGGCGTAGTTTCAGCGCAGTACTGCCCCCATGTCCTGCCCCCTGAAGATGTTCGCGAAGGCTGGCAGCCTAATAGGAGTTCTCCAGCCCTACTCATTTGAACCTCCAGATAAAAATATAGGAAACCAAAGAGGTCAGTGAAAAGCAATAGTCAGCAAAATATTCGTCAAACTTCTTATTTTCTTAGAATGTGAGCACACAATGTGAAATCACACAGATACATAACAGCAGCTGTGCGCGGGGGACATGAGGTCCACTCTGTGTGTCAGTGGCTGTGCGCGGGGACGGTGTGTCCACTCTGTTTGTCAGTGGCTGTGCGCGGGGGACGGTGTGTCCACTCTGTTTGTCAGTGGCTGTTGAGTTTCATGTAATCACAAAGGTTTTACACAATCACGTATATAACTGTGATTTATCCTTCACTGTGCACGGGGGATGGTGTGTCCACTCTGTTTGTCAGTGGCTGTGTGCGGGGGACGGTGTGTCCACTCTGTGTGTCAGTGGCTGTGCGCGGGGATGGTGTGTCCACTCTGTTTGTCAGTGGCTGCACGCGGGGGACGTGAGGTCCACTCTGTGTGTCAGTGGCTGCGCGCTGGGACGTGAGGTCCACTCTGTGTGTCAGTGGCTGCGCGCTAGGATGGTGTGTCCACTCTGTGTGTCAGTGGCTGTGCGCGGGGGACGTGAGGTCCACTCTGTGTGTCAGTGGCTGTGCGCTGGGACGGTGTGTCCACTCTGTTTGTCAGTGGCTGTGCGCAGGGACGGTGTGTCCACTCTGTGTGTCAGTGGCTGTGCGCGGGGGACGTGAGGTCCACTCTGTGTGTCAGTGGCTGCGCGCGGGGGACGTGAGGTCCACTCTGTGTGTCAGTGGCTGCGCGCTGGGACGGTGTGTCCACTCTGTGTGTCAGTGGCTGTGCGCGGGGGACGTGAGGTCCACTCTGTGTGTCAGTGGCTGCGCGCTGGGACGGTGTGTCCACTCTGTGTGTCAGTGGCTGTGCTCTGGGGACGGTGTGTCCACTCTGTTTGTCAGTGGCTGTGCTCTGGGGACGGTGTGTCCACTCTGTTTGTCAGTGGCTGTGTGCGGGGGACGGTGTGTCCACTCTGTGTGTCAGAGGCTGCGCGCGGGGGATGTGAGGTCCACTCTGTGTGTCCGCGGCTGACAGCAGCAGAGATCAAGTAAATAAAATAAAGTCACCAAGCGGGTGCCCTGACCATTGCGACATCCAGGGAAGATGCAGAAACGAGGCATAATTGATTAGCAATGAACAAAATATCTATGCTATTGCTATCTGATGCTATCTGCGATTCGCGAGTGAATGGCTCCACCGATGCGAAGAACAAATTTATACGGCTGGAGCTGCAGGGGTTGGGGCTTTAGACCGCGTGACGAAACGCGGTCACATTTAAACCACGCCTAAAAAATCCTGAAGCAGACATATCTTTAAACAAAGTTTGATCTATAACTCCAAAATTAATTGAGCTACAATTTTGAGACTTTTTACTCATTTACAAGATTACAATTATGACATTTATAATGTTTATTGAAGAAAATATTGAAATTCACTTTACACGGTCTTTAATGAAATTTAAAAGAGCAGTTGAGATTTCTTATTAACGTTTGATGTGGGAAAGTTATGAACAATTAAAGTCTTACCTGTTGTAGATAGCTCTTTTATAAATAAATAAATAAATAAATAAATAAATGTCACATTTTTGTCATCTGTGTATGTTTCCCATACTTGAAATAGACGAAATTGGCCTCTGCATTTAACCCAACCACCACCAGGTGGTGCAGTGAGCAGCCGTAGTCAGCGCCCGGGGAGCTGAAGAATTAGGTGTGCACTCATAGACACCCCAAGGTGTGTAGTGGCCAGGGCGCGAACCCGCGTCCTTTGGGTCCCAAGTCCCAAGCCCTGCCACTACACCATCTTGCCTCAGTTTGGAGAAATGAAGTTTACTTTTGACATGACTGACAAGCTAATGACATGTCTGGGCATGGTGGACTGCTTTCATCATGTAATTTTGTAACAGTTCATAAAAACTCTTATTCACAATCATAAACCTTACCATCAAGTTCACATTACATTGTTATTTTAGCAGAAATTGTGTAATAAACATACCACTAATGCCCTAGAGCCACCAGAAGTACAACAGCTGCAACTGCGGCTGTTCACATCAGGTAATAAACGTAAAATTATAATGGTAAAATTAAAATGATGACAATGTAAAGATGAACAAAATAGTCTTCGCATGAACCACTGTGAAATTTTGGGGGGTTGGAGTTGTCACAAGAAAACAACAATCCGTTTTGGTCCTCTGCTTCTACTGAATCTCAGCTCATCAGTCTGATCAGAGTTAAAAGCTGTTTCTCCATACTGAGTTCTATCTAAAAGCTATTTACGGCAGGTAAGACATTACAGGTAGTCCTCGACTTACGACGTTTCGGGGTTACGTCACGCATCTCATAATTTTTTTTTAACTTAAATTAAAAAAAAATTAAAAATCTTATTTTATGTGTTTAAATGTTCTTCATTTTATGTGTACAGCACTTTGTTGCAGCTGTGGTTGTTTTAAATGGCTTTATAAATAAATACTGTTTTTCAGTATTATCATTATTATTATTATTATTATTATTATTATTATTTTGAAGCCGATTTACGCAGTTTCCGGCAGTTTCCGGATAGCTTTGGATGCTACAAAACTTGTTGGAGCAAGCTGGACATACAGCCGGCTTTGGACGGACCGTGTGTCTGATCAGAGGTTGCTACGCTCGGATACATGAGCTGGAAACGCTCAGTGAACTCTCTGGAAGTCTCAGTCTCAGGAGGCCGGCTTTGGACGGACCGTGTCCGATGGAGGGACACCGAGCTAACATGGTAACAGGCGGAGGAACGACTTTGCAGCCTCAGATGTTGGACGGACACCGAGCTAACATGCTAACAGGCGGAGGAACGGCTTCACCAGCTCCCAGTAGGTTATTAACTCTTTTTTCCCTTCATTATGGCTCCGAATATATGTGTTTTTTGATAATTATGTAGGGTAATGTGTTAGGATAGGCTAAGTGCTTGGTAAAATAGTACAGTACTGTGCGTATGAGGTGCCGTTTGGATGTATTTTCTGACTTACGATGATTTTCGAGTTACGAACGGGCGTAGGAACGGAACTGCATCGTAAGTCGGGGACCACCTGTATTTGTTTGAAACCTTTCCGTAATCCCATTTTCAAATATCTGAACCATCACTTAAACACTTACACTATATATACTTTGACAAAAGATTATGCTGTACATGATTTTATATTCAGTAACATAATTTATCATAGGAAATAACTGGTGGTTCTGGTGATTTCTTTTAAACTCAAATTATTTAAAACACCTAAAAGCACTACTGCAATTGAGTTGTTTATAATGCAGGCAAAAAAAAAGAAGAAGTCAGGCCCACTCCATTATACTGTATGTTGGTCCTATACCTTCTCACATACTTGTGGGTTCCCGCAGTCTCTAACTTCCATAATCAAACAAACAACAACAACATTTTCAAAAATTATTAACAAAATATTACAAAAGTTTAGTCAGGTCACATGGATGTGTTTGTTTGTTTGTTTGTTTGTTTGTTTTTAGATGTTTCGTCCTTCATCCAAAGTACTTCATCAGCCCGAGGAGCCCCAACAAACTGAGTCCCAGAAGCAGGACACGCACATAGTGGACCAACCAGTTTGCTGGTGATATGATGGTTTCTGGGGCCCGCCCTCTCCCCCGTCAACTCTTCTGAGGCAGCCATTGCCAAAGTAGTTCAAAAGACTAACAAAGACTAACAAAATATATTGAAAAAACATATTACAAAGATAAAATAATCCTGAAGGAATTAAAATCTACTAATTTAAATTGTGACAAAGACAAATTGCTCCTTGTGGTTATAGTGGTTGTCACCTGCTACATTATCATAGCAGGTGTTTTTATGTTTGCTCTTTGTATTATATAGAGTGTACCTTTTTTTAAATCCTTCTTTCATTTAGTGTATTTCAAAAAGACATTCTGGGAAAAACATAAAGACAACTGACTTTTGAGTTATTTCATGATAAGGGCGTTTGTTGGAGGGTTGTAATATATGGAGCTGTACTGCAGAAATAATGTTTATCAGACTCGTATATCATTGCAGTACTGTATTGGACCATCTTCATATTATTATATTGTTATTTCATTTCCAGATATAGACACACAGCACAGAACATTGAAACTGGTAATGAATCAGTAATGAATATTAAGATTTAAACATTTAAAATACTTTTTGTCAGTGGAGACAGGTAGAGTTTGCAAACAACGCCTAGTTTTGAATTTATACTAGAGAACTAATCACATTGGGAGAACCTATTATAAACCTAAAATGTCCCAGAAACAACAAAACCCTTCTTTTTGGTTTGGGGCCATGTAAGGTTAAAGATTTTGTTTTGCATTCACTCAGAAATTAGAATCAAGACATTTTTTTCCTGTGTAAAATTTGGCAATTATACAATTTTATATTTGATGTAACCAGAAATAAATGAGCTAATAATGCTGACCGTAAACTTAAACTGTTTTATGGTCCTGTTAGAAAATGTAACTTAATAAGGTTTTGTTCTTCTTTGTGTTTTGTGAGTTAGAAGTTTCAGGTTTTTGTTTGTGACTGAATTTAACATTTAACATGAACATTGCAATAGTTTCTGATGTTTGCCTTTACAGTAAATTATGAAAGAATGCAGCTGCTTGTAATTTAACAGGTAGGAAATTTGACCACATTAACATCTGGCTTTAGTGCTCTGCATTTGGTTCCTTCTGACTGCAAAATCAATTTTAAAATTATTTTATATGTATAAAAACCTCCAAATAGTTTATACCTACCTTTCCAAATCAAGTAAAGTTTCTGTTTGTTTTTGTGGTAAAGAAAAAAGGAACATACATGTCTCTAGATCTGAGACAAGCCCCCACTATAAATATTATTACTAGAAGTTGAAAATGTTTTTATTAATTCAATGAGTCAAATAATAGTAGTTTTGTTTCTAAAACTTCCTGTCCCATTTCAATAATGAGGTGGAATTTCCACCTTTGCCTCCACCTCACAGTTTGAATGCACTAAATGCACAGTTAGAGCTTAGTGGTGGTGAGAAATGGGGAAAATGACGCTGCCCAGGCCTTGTCCACACCAGAAACACATACAATATGTAGATGCACATTTTTCCATCCATCCATCCATTATCTTCTGCTTGTTCTGAAGTCAAGTTGTGGGGGCAGCAGTTTGAGCAGGGAGGCCCAGACATCTCTTTCCACAGCCACCTCTTCCAGCTTTTCTGGGAGGACCCCAAGGCATTCCCAGGCCAAGCGAGAGACATAGTCTCCCCAGCGAATCCTGGGTCTTCCCCGGAGTCTCCTCCCAGTCAGACATGCCAGAAGCACCTCCCTAGGGAGGCACCCAGGAAGCATCCTTACCAGATGCCTGAACCACCTCAACTGGCTCCTCTTGATGTGGAGGAGCAGCGGTTCTACTCCGAGTCTCTCCTGGATAACTGAACTTCTATCGCTAAGGGAGAGTTCAGCTACCCTGCGAAGGAAACTCGTTTCTACGGCCTGTACTTGCGATCTCATTCTTTTGGAGTTTGTGGCCACAAGTGAGAGTAGGAACATAGACTGACGGGTAAACAGAGAGCTTTGCCTTACAGCTTAGCTCTCACAAAAATGGACCAGTACAGAGTCTGCAATACTGCAGATGCTGCAGTGATCCGTCTGTCAATCTCACGCTCCATTCTTCCCTCACTTGTGAACAAAACCTCAAAATACGTTAACTCCTCCACTTGAGGTGGAACCTCACCCCCGACCTGAAGAGAGCAATGCACCCTGGCATCAGATCTGGAGGTGCTGATTTTCATCCCAGCTGCTTCACACTCGGCTATGAGCCACTCCAGTGAGTACTGAAGATCACGGCATGATGACGCCAACAGGACCACATCATCTGCAAAGAGCAGAGATGGAATCCTGAGACCACAGAACCAGAATCCCTCCGCCCCCTGGCTGCACCGAGAAGTTCTGTCCATAAAAGTTATGGACAGAATTGGTGACAATGGGCAGCTACAGGTGTGCAGTGGAGAGCATCCTGTGCTCCAGCATCAACGTGTGGCATGGAGGCTGCACAGTTGAAGAGAGGAAAGCTCTGCAGAGAGTGGTGAAGGCTGCACAGAAGTCTGTTGGAGTCAGTCTCCCCACAATCACAGACATTTATACCTCCAGATGCAGGAAAAGAGCCACCTGCATCATGAAAGACCTCACTCATCCAGCACACTCACTCTTTGCCCCACTCCCCTCAGGACGGAGGTTGAGGAGCATCAAGTGTAGAACCACTAGACTGAGGAACAGCTTCTACCCTGAGGCTGTTAGACTCATGAATAAATAAAAATAAAATAAAAAATAAACACTGCAAAATATCACATCATACTGATGCTGATCTGTTTTCTTGTTGCTGTGTTCATCTGTGTTCATCTGTGACCATCTGCTCATACAAACTCATGTTCGTGCTGCTGTTTATTCCCACTATATTAGGCTTAGTGTATTACTAGTTGATGTTTTTCTTAGTTAGTTCTAGATGTTATTACTGTTTTTCTCTTTCATTTGTTGTTGGATGTAACTGGGACCTCGTGTACATAATCTCGTTTTCATCACATGTACCACATGCGGTGCAAATGACAATAAAGACTCTCTGACTCTCTGACTCTCTGTTACATGCCCTGGGCATGCCATCTTTATTTAGGTCAGAGGGATGAGATGTTTAAAGGAGACCACATATTGGTTTTATAAATTTTTATGGTATGTCTGTGGGCTATCCAGACCATGTTCATTCAATTTAATGCACAAAATAATTATTAGATAATAAAATATCCCCTTTTTAGTTCTGCCTTTTCTCATTTCCGTTCTGAACAGGCTGTTTATGATAATGAGCTCTGAAGGCCACGCCCTTCAAAAATCTGTTTACATTAACTCCGCCCTCTGTAACAGCCAGTATCTCTAATCTGTTGTTGTTTTAAAATAAGCTCTTTTTTATTACTCATTTGACTTACTGTTAGTGCTAGCTTAAGATAACTTACCGAAAGCCGTCTGTACGCACCGCCATTAGCTGCTCCTTTTAGCATTAGCCCACCCGAATCCGAGGCTAATGATAGCTCTTCCTCCTCCGGCACACTGCCCGCTTAGCTCCGCTCGTTGCATGCGGCGCTTTGGGAGTGATTGCTGCTCCAGTCCAGACACATACACAAAGTTCACAGAGTGTTTCCAGTTAATTTATCCGTATGAGGCAACCTCTCATCGCACCCACGGTCCTCAAAAGCCAGCAGTTCCCAGCAGCTCCCGCCCGCAGATGGTCCCTTCGCCGGCGGTCTGCTCGTTTTACGTCTGCCGGCTGCTCGTTGGGAGCGATCGCTAAAACGCTAAAAATTGAACTAAAACGTAAACACAACAATTATACTTTATTTATAAAGCCATTTAAAACAACCACAGCGGCAACAAAGTGCTGTACACATGAAATTAAGAACATTTAAACAAAAGATGAGATGAAATCAGGAAAAACAACCGTCACGTCTTTTATACTGAAGTGGGTTGAGCCTAACCAAGGGTTGCTAGGTGAGGGGCTGGACTCAAGTTTGGTGTGGGTTGTGGCTACGGCTTGTGACGTCACAAACCGCAGGATTTGAAAACGAGACATTTATATCCCTGAAAAATAAATCTACTTAGAGTAAATATACCACTGGGTGCATTTATTTGGCCCTAGGACTGTTTTTTTAAGAAGTAAATACCCAAAGTAGAGTAAAAAAAACATTAAAAAGTGAATTTTGCATCTGTGGTCCCCTTTAAAGGTTTTGAGAGGCTGATTGACTGCAGCTGTTGCTTAATTAAAGCATGCTGTAGGTGAGGTGGTTGCTCCCTCTATATTAGGTCCAAGCAGAAGAGAGAGAGGAGCCATGGTCGAATGAAGTAGCCGAATGAAGAAGCCAAATGAAGATCCGAAGCAGTAACAACAGAGAGCCGTAGCCGGAGAAGCCGAAGGAAGCCAAAGTCAAAGGAAGTCGAAGGAAGCCGAAAGAAGCCGAACGGAACAGCCGAAGAAGAAACTGTGATAAGCCGAAGGAAAGAGCCGAAGAAGAAACTGTGAGAAGCCCAAGTAAATAGCCTAAGAAGCAGAAGGAAATAGCCAAAGCAGACGAAGGAAGAAGCCGTGAGAACTGAAGAGGAAGAGCAGGGAGGACCTATTGTGGATGTTATGCTGGATCCGACCTAGTGAGACCGATTGCTACGTTTTCGCTTTTTTTTTTTTTTTACATTAGGTGGGGGCTTTTGAATTTAGCCCGGTACTGTCAGGGGCTTCGACAACTCCGTATGGAGCTGGCCCCCTGTGGTATCCGTTTATTTATTTGAATTGGCTCACCAGGTCCGTATTTCTTTTCATTACTTTCTTTTTGTGGACATGAAGACGCTGAGGGGTTGTTTTTCTCTCCACAGAACAGCTGTGGCACACTTAGAGACGTGCCACTGAGAGCATAAAATAAAAACTATTTTTATTAAAAACCTCATTACGTGTCTCTTGTCCCTCTATATATGCTATGTAAGGATATTTAAGGGGTCAGTATCTAACTGTGCTCGTCAAACTTCTGGAGCTAGTTGTTGAGATTATCCGATGGATTTGTGCATTTTTTAGCAGACTTGTTGGAGCACATTGTGTGAGCGCTGTCAGCTGTGCTGGCTGCTTGTGATACATTCAGGCGTAGCTCGGGCATTTGTGTTTTTGTTTACAGTAGTCTGTGTGAAAGACATTTGTGGTGGTAAGCTGTTTAAAACAGTTTTAGTCTGCAACCATGGGGTTAGATGCTGAAATCAGTTTAAAGGTAATCAAATTTGAAATGAGGAAAGCTACTTTGAGGGAAAAGGAGGTGGAGAACGAAATTGCTAGGAGGAAAAATGAAGCTGCAGCTGCTTTGAGGAAAGCAGAGCTTGAGATTGAAGCTTCTATGAGGAAAGCAGAGTTAGAGCATCAAACTGCTCTGAGGGAGATGGAAATTAGGTTTGAGCAACAAAGATTAGAATTGCAGGCTAAGGTTCGTCAGAGGGAGTTGGAGCTGGGTGTTGAACATTTCCCGTTATGTGAGGTGGGGTCTCGCCCCGGGTGGTGTTCTGGAGAAGCTGTGGTGGGATTGCGCTCCAGCTTTCCTGTTGCAAGCGTCCCTAAACTTGTAAATAATGACTTGGTTGTGGATTGTGTGTTGGTCACTCCAGAGGTGACACCACAAGTGGAGGAGAAATGCGAAAAGGACGAAGTTGACGTTGATTTGAGTGACTGTTTTTTGTTTTTCTCTGAGTCAGAACACGTCCCAGTAAGCGAAATAGCAGAGGAGACGAACCAAACAATTAATCCTGCTCCTTTGTGTACCTTTTCAGCCATTTTGCAAGAAGTTGTGAGTGCGATGCTGGACGTTGTGGAGCCATTGACTAGAACAGAAACAGTAAGTGAATCTTTGCTGTCTGTACGATATGGACTGCTGAAGCCATATGTTGGATTTGAACTATTGGAACCGTTTGTTGAACAAGTTGACCATGATTGTGTGCTTGTTGACTCTCTCTGCTTTGTCTGCAGAGTGCCTGATGACAGAGCTGTTTCAGCTGACACGTTAGTACTGTCCACTGTTGAGACGGAGGGTGACAGTTTCCCTCTGGCTGGGATGGGAATAAAACACCCTAATCCTCAAACTTGCATCGTTTATTTAGAATGTTGGTGTGGGTGGTGCTAAATGGAGGCCTTGCAGAGTGAAACCTGATAAGCAATGCCTTTTGGGATTTAACATATTTTGAGTGTGACTGGTTGGTATTGGTGTTGGTGGTTCTACCTGACCCACTGGTAGTTTTAGTCTGTTTGTACTGTTAGTGCTGGGTTGTGGGATGTTTGTTTTTTACTATGTTGTTGTTGTTGTAGGTGTAGGTGTTTGCGTGTTTGGTTTTCTTTGTATGGGTGATAGGGCATCATCCTATGCAAAGTCTTTTGTGGGGGGGTGTTACATGCCCTGGGCATGTCATCTTTATTTAGGTCAGAGAGATGAGATGTTTAAAGGTTTTGAGAGGCTGATTGACTGCAGCTGTTGCTTAATTAAAGCATGTTGTAGGTGGGGTGGTTGCTCCCTCTATATTAGGTCCAAGCAGCAGAGAGAGAGGAGCCATGGTCGAATGAAGTGGCCGAATGAAGAAGCCAAATGAAGAAGCCGAATGAAGAAGCCAAATGAAGAAGCTGAATGAAGAAGCCAAATGAAGAAGCCAAATGAAGAAGCCGAATGAAGAAGCTGAATGAAGAAGCCGAATGAAGATCCAAAGCAGTTGCAACAGAGAGCCGTAGCCGAAGAAGTCGAAGGAAGCCGAAGGAAGCTAAAGAGAGACGAAGTTGAAGGAAGCCGAAGGAAGCCGAAGGAAGCCGAACGGAACAGCCGAAGAAGAAACCGTGAGAAGCCCAAGGAAACAGCTGAAGAAGAAACTTTGAGAAGCAGAAGTAAATAGCTGAAGAAGCCAATGGAAATAGCCGAAGCAGACGAAGGAAGAAGCCGTGAGAACCGAAGAGGAAGAGCAGGACCTATTGTGGGTGTTAAGCTGGATCCGACCTGGTGAGACCGATTACTACGTTTTTGCTTTTTATTTGTTTACATTAGGTGAGGGCTTTTGAATTTAGCCCGGTACTGTCAGGGGCTTCGACGACTCCGTATGGAGCTGGCCCCCTGTGGTATCCGTTTATTTTTTTGAATTGGCTCACCAGGTCCGTCTTTCTTTTCATTACTTTGTTTTGTGGACATGAAGAAGCTGAGGGGTTGTTTTTCTCTCCACAGAACAGCTGTGGCGCACTTAGAGACGTGCCACTGAGAGCATAAAATAAAAACTATTTTTATTAAAAACCTCATTACGTGTCTCTTGTCCCTCTATATATGATATGTAAGTATATTTAAGGTGTCAGTATCTAACTGACACCCTTTACCTTATTTAATTACTTATTCAGATTGAATAGTATTTTACGGATTATTTTCTTTTTCAGTTTACCTAATATTTCTGTGATCGTTTATGATGGACAAATAAACCATAAAGCCATTAAGTGACGATGAGACGTTGATTTTAGTCGGTATGTCAAAAGGGGTCAGTATCTAACTGACATCCTTTACCTTATTTAATTACTTATTCTGATTGAATAGTATTTTATGGATTCTTTTCTTTTTCAGTTTACCCAATATTTCTGTGATCGTTTATGATGGACAAATAAACCATAAAGCCATTAAGTGACAATGAGACGTTGATTTTAGTCGGTATGTCAAAAGACACTACCTTTTGTAAGAGTGGCACCTGCTGCAGCTCCAAGATGGCCGCCAATCATCCACAGCTGACGGTCATCCACCTGACGAGCTACACCTCTACTTAAGGCTGCAGTCGAGTTCTACTCTTCGCTGAAGCATTCTATGCCATACATGGTATTTATGCTTCTAGCCAGTTTGTGAGTCTATTGAGAGAAACTTACCCTGTGCTTGTTTTTGTTCTCAGCCCTCGGATTCTCCTGGTTCCAGCTCTTTGCTTGTCGTGCTTTGCCCTCCAGCCACTTGCCTGCCTCACTCGCCCTCTGGGACTCCATCTCAAGGACTTAAGGACTCTCTGGGATCATCCTCCTCTTTTCATCCGTAAGGAAACAACAACAAACAAACAAGATCAATTACCCTGGAAGACTTCTCTGATCAAACCCATCTGACTGTCTGTTTTTTTCATCTTCCAGAAACCCAGAGGACCCTTGTATATTTTGTAAATGGTAATTCCCCACTGTAAATAATAAACACTGTTACTTGTACCTTTTTGTCTTGTGTCGTTCTGGGTCTCGTTACCAACTGGGTTACCTTTTGAGATCTTAACACCTTTTATTTAAAATAAATCAACTAAAATTAACACCATTACACTCTATTGACGGATTTCACTTTCTTGCAATTTAACACGTCAGCACATTTAAATTGTAAAAACAGATATAAGTACAGGATGACAAATACTTTTTATCTGTGGCTCTTAGCTGAAATATAGTTACCTGCTTAGAATGAAATAAAAGCGGTTTAAGAGGAATAGGGAGAGGTTGGAGAGGTTTTAAGAGGAAATTATCTATTTTGAGTTTAACCAGAACTGACACTTCTCCGTACGAAAACTAGCTCGACTTCAAAGCACATCCAGTAAACATCAACAACTCTGTACCTGTTGGACGTTCATCTCGGTGGGTTGGGTTGCAGAAGCAATCTGGGCCCGTGAAGTCCTCGTACCTCGGTGTGTTCATGGACATGGACGTGTCGTGACGCCTGCTTTCTCTGTCAAAGACAGTGGCACGTCCTGGTCAGTTTTCAAAATAAAGCGTTCCTCAAAGTTCTAGAGAGCTTTTGCTCGGTGAACTGGATGGAGACGTCCATCAGTTCCTACTGATATGCCAGTCTTTTGGCTCGTGACTGCAGCTTAATCAGCGATCAAGACAGAGGGCTTTCAGGTCTCTGTCCATTCCAATTCTGAAGCGTTCCGGGAAGCAAAATGCTTTTACTAAAAATGTTGAGACCAGAAAAAAATTCAGTCTTCTCATTGGTTGTGGCCAAGAGGAGACAGTGATAACGTGAAGCTTTAGACTTCGAGGTCAACAGAGAGTTTGTTTAAAAAACAAAGAGGACTGTTTTAAGAAATGTGTCTGAAAGTGAAGACATACAGACGCTCATGAGAGTTTTAGCTGTTTCTCATCTTAAAACAAAACTGAACAAGTCAGTTTGACATATCATTCAACTCTGACACTTATTAGACACTTTCATTTGCAGAAGTGACACAATAATGCTTCACATTAAAGAATAACACAGCATATAACATATGTGATTATAAAACATATTGTAAAGATACAACACTACTTTACTGTTTACTGAGAGGTCAGTAAAGGTCATCACTGGAACAGTTCAAAAAAGACGTATCATAGCAGACACTGTCATGTCCACTACAGCTACGTGCCTTCGGGTCGTAACAGCAGCCCTGGCTGACTCCATCTCCCACCCTGAAAGGGTCCGACTTACTACCGGCAATGTGAACCAAGCTCGCACAGCTTGTGTAAGGACTGAACAGCCCATAACAATGGGCCCCCAATCCCATATT
>JBBPBX010002401.1:51306-62195 GCA_038048925.1 Garcialebias charrua | reverse complement strand
TTCCTTTAAAACAATACTTCAGACCTTTTGAAATGGAGTTTTGAATCACGATTATGAACAAATAATATCTTACCTTATGTAGATTAGGTTTTGAAGGATGTCAGTTAGAAGAAATGACGTTTGTTTCTGAACTAATTGACAAGCAAAATGAAAAGGTATTCTCAACTGATGAAACTGGTTGAATAAAAGTTAAATAAAACACAAAAAAAGCTGCCTTTTTTTGTTTGTTTTGTTTTTGTTTGTTGTTTAGCAAGGTCAACACCAAAGTGGATTTCTTCCTTCTCAAACCAAATCTAATGTCAAAATTTTACAAAAGTTTATGAGTATAGTAATCCCTTGCTACTTTGCGGTTCATTTATCGCGGACTCGCTCTATCATAGTTTTTCTAAATAGGATTGGACATGACACACAATTGACTGATTGATGGATGAGCCGCACGATCAACATGGAATGTTTTATTTAAAAATAATTATTTTAATTTTTTCATTCAACCTTTATTTATACAGACCAGTCTCATTGAGCCGCAAGATTATTTAGCACCAGCAGCCCATAATGCAGGACAAACTTCCTGCTGCAGCTGATCAGCTGTTCACCGTGCAGAGCAGAGAAGTGGGCGTGGTCAAGAGCGCTTGCAGGTGGCTGAGAGCAGAGGAGGCAGGGAGCTGAAATCACGACTTTCTGTGCTCTTTTAGAGCATTTAGGGTTTAGAAACATGGTTTAGAACAGGGGTCTGCAACCTGTGGCTCTGGAGACACATGCGGCTCTTTGGTTCCTCTGCAACGGCTCTTTCAAGGTTTGACAAAAACGGACAAACCACTGCCAGTTTTAACAGTTTCATGTCATTTATTTAGCTAATTTGTGAATACCAGTACTAATACAAGGAACAAAACATTATTTCTTTAAAGTAGGATAATTAAAATTTTCCACAAAAATAAACACTAGACCTCCATAGTTCAGTGTTTAAATTCCCATCCATCCATTATCTTTTAGCTGCTTCTTCCTTTTCGGGTCACAGGGGTCACTAGTGCCCAAATTCAGCTATCACTGTGCAACAGGGCTTAATTTGAACCGGACCCTGCCTCAACAGGATCTGGGAACCCTCTTATTTTGACAAGGTTTGTTCCGGAAACTGCTTGGATCTGGTAACTCTCAGTCTTACTAATAATACAATTATAAAATTTGACTGCCATGAACAAATAAAACTTACACTGGATATGCAAACTGAAATTTGTGCCACCGCTGTTTGAATTACTTTTTATAAAAATAATTATTTACAATAACCCTGTCTTTTCCTTTGTCTTTAAATATAAAAATATCAATGATTGTTTAAAATCATTAGATATTTTTAGTTTTATGTCACTCTTACTGGCCTTAAAAGCCTCCTGCAAGAAACTTAAAGTGGTCCACGGGCCACCAGTAGATGATCATAGCTGGGGTAAGTTTTGTGGCTCTGGACATTGTAATTTGTAATTTAGTGAGCGAAGGGGCAGAAATGTCTCTTAGGATCAAAAAGGTTGCAGACCCCTGGTTTAGAACATTANTATATATATATATGTATATATGTATATGTATATATATATATATATATATATATATGTATATATATATATATATATATATATATATATATATATATATATATATATATATATATATATATATATATATATATATGTGTATATATATATATATATATATATATATATATATATATATATATATATATATATATATATATATATATATATATATATATATATATATATATATATATATATATATATATATATATATATATATATATATATATATATATATATATATATATATATATATATATATATATATATATATATATATTAGGCATGTAACGGTTGTAATGGGTTTACCGAACCGTTCGGTACACCACGTTCGGTTCGGTCCACCTGCGTACCGTTTCGGTTATTTTTTCACTCATTAAACGTTCTTAACAGGTGAATATATGCACCGCGGAACAAAATTTCCTGGGCGCGTTTCAGCACGGACCTATTTTCGCGTGGCACGCGCAGCATTTAGCCGTTAGCATCTCGTGCGGTCTCCTGTTTTTGAACGTTATAGCTTTCTTCAAAAGACGAGCGCACGCGCAGCTTGTGTGGACTTTGCTTCATGAAGACTCTGCAGCAGCTGAGTGCGTGACGCAGCAGCAACACGTCACGTGAACGCGCTGGAAACTGTCATCTGAACGTGAACAGCAGCTGCATTAAAACTCCTTCATCCGAACGTGAACGAAGAGCTGCATTAAAACTCCTTCATCAGGTAATCAGAGCGGTCCAGAGCAATAACACAAGCTGTATGAGTTTTTAAATCACTGAATCTGTCTGAACGTTGTTATATGCGCAGGCTTTAAAGTTGCTGAGCGTCGCTATGAGACATTCATCACGTCAACACTTCAAAAAGTTCAGCTCTTTATGAAAAAACTAACTGATGTTGTCAACAACAAGCCCTGGACCAGATTAAAGCCCTGCCATGATGATGAAGAGTGAGAGATTCAATTGTTCAAGAGGTATTGTTTTATTATTATCTAAATAATCTTTTTTTTTTAAATCATAATCTTATTAACTTGTTTTTTTTTAATCTCTTTTGTTTTTTATTTCCAGTCTGTGACAGAGGTAAATCCACCTGCAGCTAAGTGATGACTGAACTGAACTCTGAACTGTTCCCACAGTCCCACCTGTCCCACCAAGAAGAAGTTGTGAGTACAGTAATGAGGACAAATACAGCCACACTGCTGCTACTGGACAAAAACTTGATTAGTTAGATTGTAAACAGTCTGTTGCTGCTTATTGTTCTGACTGTTATTGTATTTATTAAGATTTTTATTATTGTTAGTATAGTTTATTTATTGTAGAGTGCTGTTTATTTAAAATCAGAGTCAGAGTCAGAGAGTCTTTATTGTCATTTGCACCGCATGTGGTACATGTGATGAAAACGAGATTATGTACACGTGGTCCCAGTTACATCCAACAACAAATGCAAGAGAAAAACAGTAATAACATCTAGAATTAACTAAGAAAAACATCAACTAGAAATACACTAAGCCCTAATATAGTGGAAAAACATCATTATAAACAGCAGCACGAACACGAGTCTGTATGAGCAGATGGTCACAGATGAACACAGCAACAAGAAAAACAGATCAGCATCAGCATGATGTGATATTTTGCAGTGTTTATTTTTATTTTATTTTTATTTATTCATTCATGAGTCTAACAGCCTCAGGGTAGAAGCTGTTCCTCAGTCTAGTGGTTCTACATTTGATGCTCCTCAACCTCCGTCCTGAGGGGAGTGGGGCAAAGAGTGAGTGTGCTGGGTGAGTGAGGTCTTTCATGATGCAGGTGGCTCTTTTCCTGCATCTGGAGGTGTAAATGTCTGTGATGGTGGGGAGACTGACTCCGACAGACCTCTGTGCAGCCTTCACCACTCTCTGTAGAGCTTTCCTCTCTGCAACTGTGCAGCCTCCATGCCACACGTTGATGCTGGAGCACAGGACGCTTTCCACTGCACACCTGTAGAACGAGGTGAGAACTGGGCTGCTCAGACCAGCACGTCTCAGTCGTCTGAGGAAGTAGAGTCTTTGATGACCTTTCTTGATCAGGCTGGTGGTCATCCAAATGGGTCACTTTTATTTATTACTACAATACAATACAAACATATTTTTGGCACATTTTCAAAATAAAAATTTTGTAAGTCTTTATTTTGTAAAAAAAAAAAAAAAAAATTTGTACCGAAAAAAAAACCGAACCGAGCTCTCCTTGTAGTTGAACCGAACCGAAATGTGATTTTAGCGTACCGTTACACCCCTAATATATATATATATATATATATATATATATATATATATATATATATATACACAAACCGGATTCCAAAAAAGTTGGGACACTAAACAAATTGTGAATAAAAACTGAATGCAATGATGTGGAGATGGCAAATGTCAATATTTTATTCGTAATAGAACATAGATGACGGATCAAAAGTTTAATCTGAGTAAATGTAACATTTTAAAGGAAAAATATGTTGATTCAAAAGTTCACAGTGTCAACAAATCAAGTAGCAATAAGTGGCTGGAAAAAGGAAATTGGGCATACAGTATAATGAACAGCTGGAAGACCAATTAACACTAATTAGGTCAATTGACAACATGATTGGGTATAAAAAGAGCTTCTCAGAGTGTCAGTGTCTCTCAGAAGCCAAGATGGTAAGAGGATCACCAATTCCACCATTGTTGCGCAGAAAGATAGTGCAGCAATACCAGAATGGTGTTACCCAGCGTAAAATAGCAAAGACTTTTAAGTTATCATCATCAACCGTGCATAACATCATCAAAAGATTCAGAGAATCTGGAACAATCGCTGTGCGTAAGGGTCAAGGCCATAAAACTCTACTGGATGCTCGTGATCTCCGGGCCCTTAAACGTCACTGCACCTCAAACAGGAATGCCACTGTCAAGGAAATAACAGAATGGGCTCAGGAATACTTCCAGAAAGCATTGTCAGTGAACACAATCCACCGTGCCATCCGCCGTTGCCAGCTGAAACTCTACAGTGCAAAGAGGAAGCCATTTCTAAGCAAGCTCCACAAGCTCAGACGTTTGCACTGGGCCAGGGGTCATTTAAAATGGAGTGTGGCAAAATGGAAGACTGTTCTGTGGTCAGATGAGTCACGATTTGAAGTTCTTTATGGAACACTGGGACGCCATGTCATCCGGACCAGAGAGGACAAGGATAGCCCAAGTTGTTATCAACGCTCCGTTCAGAAGCCTGCATCACTGATGGTATGGGGTTGCATGAGCGCTTGTGGCATGGGCAGCTTGCATGTCTGGAAAGGCACCATTAATGCAGAGAACTATGTTCAGGTTCTAGAACAACATATGCTCCCATCTAGACGTCATCTCTTTCAGGGAAGACCCTGCATTTTTCAACAAGATAATGCCAGACCACATTCTGCAGCAATCACAACATCATGGCTACGTAGGAGAAGGATCCGGGTACTGAAATGTCCAGCCTGCAGTCCAGATCTTTCACCTATAGAGAACATTTGGCACATCATTATTTCTCAAGTCTTTACATTGTTGACAGTTTCACGTTATGCAGTTATTTTGTAACACCGTTTATAATATTTTTACATTTTAAATAAACAATGAACAACAAACAAACCACACCCCAGCACCTACCCCTAATAAACAAGTAGAAAAAAAAGATGGGAAAAGATTAAAATCTAGAAATACACATACGTTACATACTACTACATATATGCATATACTGTACATGTATATGTATATACAGCATATACATTCATACAGGTAGTCCTCGACTTATGGCGGTCTCGACTTATGGCAATCGGTGTTACGAACGCATCTTATTAATAAAAAATAAATAAAAAAATAAAAATAAAAATAATAATAAAATGAAAAATCTTATTTTATGTCTTTAAATGTTCTTGGTTTTATGTGTACAGCACTTTGTTGCAGCTGTGGTTGTTTTAAATGGCTTTAGAAATAAATTATGATTATTATTATTACTGTATTATCATTTTGAAGCCGATTACGCAGTGTTCTGCAGTTTTCGGCAGTGTTCAGCAGTTTTCGGCAGTGTTCAGCAGTTTTCGGTTAGCTTCGGTTAGCTCCGGCTTCGACAGCCGGCTTTGGACGGACGGACCGTGTGTCCGATCAGAGATTGCTTCGCTCAGATAAATGAGCTGGAAACGCTCGGTGAACTCTGTGGGCGGTGGAGATGCCTGCTGCGGCCGGGAGCTCGCCTCGATGCTCCGCCTGGCAGCCTCAGATGTTGGTCGGACCCGGAGCTAACACGCTAACGCCAGCCCCACTTGGGACACGGAGTCGACGGGCGGCTAAGATGCCTGCTACGGACAGGAGCTAACATGTTAATGCAGAGAAACGGCTTCACCAGCTCCCATTAAGTTATTAACTCTTTTTACCTTCATTATGGCTCCAAATGTATGGAGCTAACATGCAGTTACAAACAGTTTGGACCGCGTGAAGCAGCTGGAAGCTGCAGAGCTCGGACGTGCAACGAGCTAACACGCTAACAGACATGCTAACTATTTTTTTCCTTCATTGTGTCTCCAAATGTACTGTATGTGTTTTTTGATAATTATGTAGGGTACTGTGTTAGGATAGGTGAAGTGCTTGGTAACTTGGTAACTGTACAGTATCGTACATGTACATGTATAAGTGGCGGCTCGTGTGTTTTCCGACTTACGGCGATTTCGACATGCGAATGGCCGTAGGGACGGAACTGCGATGTAACTCGAGGACTACCTGTATATGTAACACACGTGTTCACACACGTCAGTTCAGAATCATGTGACGTCCTGCACCTTTTAATTTAGGACTTAAAGTATGCCTGTTTGTTTCATATGATCCATTTTTACCAGCCAAACTCAGTCTGACTTTTTCCAGTTTAAAGGGGACCACAGATGCAAAATTCACTTTTTAATGTTTTTTTTACTCAACTTTGGGTATTTACTTCATAAAAAAACAGTCCTTGTGCCAAAAAAATGCACCCAGTGGTTTATTTACTCTAAGTAGATTTATTTATCTGTGATAAAAACGGTTCGTTTTTGAAATAAACTGGAAGTCAATCTCGCTTGTGACGTCACAAGCGAGAGAGGACAACCCACCCCAACCTGAGTCCAGCCCATCACCTAACAACCCCTGGTTAGGCTCAACCCACTTCTGTATTAAACACATGACTGTTGTTTTTCATGATTTCATCTCATCTTTTGTTTATATGTTCTTAATTTCATGTGTACAGCACTTTGTTGCAGCTGTGTTTTTTTAAATGGCTTTATAAATAAAGTATAATTGTTATTTTTATGTTTTAGTTCAATTTTTAGTGTATTTGCGATCGCTCCCAACGCGCAGCCGGCAAAAATTAAACGAGCGGACTCCCGGCATAGGGACCGGCGGCAACGGGACACTGCTTCTGGCGGATGGAGCGGAGCTTCAACTGTACAGCCTCGTTGCAGCGTCCCAGCAGCCTCGCAGCAGCGAGGACCTTCTCCTTACGGATTAATTTACGGGAGACACTTGGTGAACTTTGTGTTGTCTTGACTGGAACAGCGATAACTCCCAAAATCTCCGCGTGCAACGAGCGGAGCTGGCGAACACCGGAAGAGGAACAAGCTAACATTAGCTTCGGATTCGGCAGGTCTCATGCTAAAAGGAGCAGCTCATGGCGGCGCGCTCAGACGAGTTTCGGTAAGTTATCTTAAGCTAGCACTAACAGTAAGTCAAATGAGTAATAAAAAAAGAGCTAATTTTAAAACAACAACACATTACAGATACTGGCTGTTACAGAGGGCGTAAACAGATCGTTGAAGGGCGTGGACTTCAGAACTTCTATCAGAAACCGTTCGTTCAAAACGAAAGTTAAAAATGGCAGAATTAAAAAGGGTATAATTGATTATCTAAGAATTATTTTGTGCATTAAATTGAAGGAATAGGGTCTAGATAGCACACAGAAATAACATAAAATTTTTAAAAAATGCATCTGAGGTCCCCTTTAAGAAAACAACCCTCTCTAACCTAGTTTATATGTGTAGATAGATCAGCAGATTTCCATTTGAGCAGCATTAGTCTCCTGGCCAGCAGAGTTGGGAATGATATTGGGTTCTTTACATTCTCCATAACCTTCATTGGCTTCCTGTTGCCTAGAGAATTCAGTACAAAACTGCTCTCATTACACATCAATGCTTACATGGAGCTTCACCAGATTATCTGAAGGATATTCTTATTCCATACTCATCCACCCGGTCGCTGCGGTCACAGAACAGTAATCTCCTTCACATTCCGAGAACCAAATTAAGGACCATGGGAGACCGGGCTTTCAGTGTGGCTGCCCCCCGCCTGTGGAACTCTCTTCCTGACTGTCTGAGAGCCCCACAGTCTGTGGTTGACTTTAAGAGCGGCTTGAAGACCTTTCTTTTCAACCGAGCATACTCTACCTCCTCATGATTCTACTTTTGATCTTAGTTGATACTGTTATTGATTTTACTTGTTTTATTACTTGTTTTATTGACATTTAATTCTGTTGCACCTTGTAGCACTTTGAGATTTTCATTAATGAAAAGTGCGTTATAAATTGAATTCATTATTATTATTATTATTATTTATATCAGGAGAGAAGCAGCTGAACACATGGTAAACAAGGCAGTTAACGCATTAGGAGCATTATCATCTCTGCCTACATTAGATAAGGTGAGAACATTTTCACACCAGAGCTGCTTTATGGAGAAGCAGAAACACATTTGAGTAATTTGGCCTGTAGACATTGGTCACACAGAAGGCACACTGTGTCAAATACTTTTGCAAGCTTGGCTTTAGCATGGCTAGCTCTATGTAGGATCCAACATAGCATGAAACTGGGTCTTGCACAAAACAGATCTACGNNNNAAAAAAAAAACAAAACAACAACAACATTGTCTGAAAGCAACAGCCACTAGTTTCTTTTCCACACAACTTAATTATATAGAATTTTAATTTCAAGCACAAATAGCAGTTTTGGCACAAATATCCTAATATTTTGGTTTAAAAAAAAAAGCATAGTCTGCTAAACTTATGGCAATGTAAAGGTTTATGGAAAATACATTAGCAGTGTTTTTGATTGATTGATTGATTGATTGATTGATTGATTGATTGATTGATTGATTGATTGATTGATTGATTGATTGAGTGGAGTTATTTTAGGACTGCAGCAATCTAGTCTGACTTCGGCCTTGCTCAGACAAGCCATTAGAATGGAAATATTGTCGGTTGGCTGGCCCTTCTCTATTGTGGGGGCTCGCTCCCGGCACTTCCTGGCTCTGTCGGAGATTAGGCAGGGGCTCTTGGCCGGGTCGTCTATGTGGGAATTGACATCCTCTTGGGCGGCGGGTTTACTGCGGTTCATAGGGGTCTTGGCGGACCTGGGGTGTGTGGGCTGTTGGTCCTGCTGCTGGCGGCCCTCGTGGCCCTGTCCTTCTCTGGTCTGGAGTTCAATGGGTCTGACGGTCGGAGAGGTGTTTTGGCCTCGCTCCTTGGGTGGACCTTGGCGAGCTTGGGGGGTATGTTGGATCAGCGGGGGAGTTGACTCCCTGTGGGAGCATTAGATCCTGCAGTTATTTTCTCCCCATCCCTCACCGCGCACCTCCGCCCTCTTCATTTCAAATTTAATACATGTAGAGATTTTGAGGCTCTGGTGTGCTGAAACATTTTTACATTTCTGTTTTTCAGAACCACCTGGGACTCAATTTTATTAGACATTCACTCATAACATCCTCATGACATTCACATATAGGAACTTGGGGTGGGCACTGTGGCTATGGATGGTGGGACGACACTATTCTTGCCTCCTGTGCCTGTGCTCGATTCCAATAATGCGTTTAGACAGTAAGGGCTTGGGTTAGAGTTGGGGTGGAGGGGAAACTGGCATTATGCCAGCCTCTGCTCCTTCTTCTCTCCCTTTTTTTAAATTGTACTTTACAACAACACACATCAACAGCACATCTGGGGGCGGGGGTGTATGTGTCGGGGTCTAATATTATTTATTTATTTTCTCTTATTACCCCCTGGTTCCCTGGCTGCCATTCTGGGGGTGGGGTCCGGTAGAGAGGCAGGCCATCGGGTGTTGTCCTGGACTATGGGGGGGTTCGGGCCTGGGGGTTTGCCATGGGCGGGACTGGCAATGCGACCTCCCTGGGGCTGCTTGGGTACCCTGTCCTGTCGGCTGGGCGTGGGTTGGGCCAGATCTTGGATGTCAGCTCCTCTCCGCCCCAGAAAGAATGGGTTTGGGTGTGGGCTGCCCATGTAGGGGGCAGGTACATGTCTTGGACCTGGGGTGTATAGAGTGAATATTGGGATTATAAATGGAATGTGTCGTTATTGTATGTCCTTGAGTGAGTGAGGGTGAGGATGAGGGTGGGTTTGTGTGATTGTATCTGTGTATGAATGTCTATTTGTCAGGCCAGGTCTTAGACTGCCCCCTCTTCGATACAGCTGGGGCTGCTTGGTGTCGTGCCCCTAGCGCGTAGCCCCCTAGTGGGGTGTGCCCTTGCCTGTCGGCGCGCTTGGGGCCCTCGGTGTCGGGGGTTGGGCTCTTGGGCGTGTGTCGGCTCGGCCTGGTGGCTGCCTGGTGGGGCTTGGGTCCTCTGGTCCTGTTGGGCTGGGGCCTGAGGGGTGGGTGTCCCCGGTGCCCGGGCCTTGGTGCTAGGCCTGGGGCTATGTCGGTGCAGCGGGTTCCAGCGGGGGCCTGTGAACATGTCGCTGTTGGCCCCGGGGGGTCATTGAGTGTAGTCGCTGGTGGGGATCTTCTGGTTCTCCCCTATGGTCGGATCTGGGGGTGGGTGAGTGGTTCGTCCTGTTTGGGTGGCCCTGGGGGCTCTGCGCTTGGGGTCCTTCTTGGGGTCTTGGGCTCTGGTCCCCCTTATGTCTGCCTCGGGTCTTGGGGGGCGGATCTCTGATGCTTCACGGTCGCTATTGAATGTTCTATTAGAGAAGCCTTATACACTTATGCATGCTCACAACCACACACAAATGGATGCGGGGATGTATATGTAGATATCATATGTAGATGTGGGTGGGATAAGTGAAGCGGTCACACTTATCTCCACCCTCATCTGCCCCACTCTGGGCCCTTGAGCAAGGTCCTTAACCCCCACCATCTGCTCCCCCGGGAACCCTAGATATCAGCTCTCTGCTCCACACAGAGGACTGTGGTTGCTCGGTGGTCTGTGGTTGTGTCAGGAAGGATATCCGGCGTAAAAACAATTGCCAAATCTTCGTGCGACTAGTTCGCTGTGGCGACCCCTAACGCAGGGAAAAAAGCCGAAAGAAGAAAAAAAATAAAATA
>JBBPBX010002401.1:21710-51163 GCA_038048925.1 Garcialebias charrua | reverse complement strand
TATATATATATATTTGTAGGTATAGGTATATATATTTATAGAATTCTACTGCAAAGTCATGAATGTTATGTCTCCTTTATGCATATGTGTTTTTTTGCTGTGTTCTGTTATGTACTTTGCAGGATTGCAGACGGCGGTCGGGTGTGTTTGCCTTGTGCTCTTTTTGTGGATAATTGTTATGTTTTGTAGTCTTACTTTCTGTCTTTCCTTTCTTTCTATCCTATTGAAAAAAAAATTCATAATGGCGTGAAGAGGATGGCTGTAAGGTGAGAAGGGAGGCCATCTATAAAAGGGAAAAAAATGGAAATATTGTCAAAAATATTGTCAATTTTTCCAAAATGAAGCCATCCATTACAACAGGTAAGATATTTATTGTTCATAACCCTCACAGTAAAAAAAAAAATCCGTAAAAAACGGAAAATGTCCTGGTAATTTTCTGCCAGTACATTCTCCGTTTTTTTACAGATATTTCCGTAAACCCTAAAACGGACTTTTCCCGTAATTTTACAGGTTTTTTTAATGTATAATTTACACAAATTTCTGTTAATCTAGGGTGCCAGGTAAATGGAGTCCTCTTTCGCGCTTCTTCTCAAAGGTTCTTGTTCCCAGGGTGCTTTGCGCGAAAAAAAAATGGAGAAACCCTGTAAAAAATGATAACGGAAAATTCCTTCACACTTCCACAGTACATTTACCTGTTTTTTTACGGAATTTTTTTACAGTGCTTGCACGGATCTCCACTTCAAATCATTTGAATGAGCTGTTTAACACTTGGATTTTATAGCTCACGTATTCAAAGTAAGTAATGAAAGCCATGAAAATATTCAATCTTAAGGTCAGAGCGGTTTTTAATGCTCATAGTTAAGGATGTGTTTTCTAAAAAGCTTGAAAAAGCCCAGAACAGTACTAAAATAAATAGGCTTTCAAAAAGAGATAATTGCTTTCTGCGTAATAATTAATAACTTTAATGCAACCTAGGGTCAAGAATGCATTAATATATTTAATTTTATGAATTAAATTGTATTTACGAGCAAAACTACTGGAGCACTGGAACCATTTGTTTACTGAGTAAGCAAGCTGTCTATTATACTCCATTGTATACTGCCTTATTCTAATTAGTTGACCTAAGTTCAGGGTTGTAAAGTAAGGCCAGATCAGTAAAAGGAAAAGTGTTTTTTGTCCAAACAAAGCGTGCAGAGAAACTGAATGAATATAGACTATCAGTATTGTGTCTGTCATGGGGGTCAAAGGTGACTTGTTTGGGGCTTGGCTGAAGCTCTGGTTTCAATTCTGTGGATCAGAATAGCTCAAATTGACACCAAGACCCATCTGCCCACTGAATTAATCCTCCACTCTCCTCTATTTGGATGTTTTTCTTGTGTTCTTTATCAGCTCCATCCATTTCTTTATTCATTCAGTTGACTTCTGAAAGGGGAGAGGTGACATGTCCCGGGGCTTGTATGTAATTTTTATTTTTTTTATCCAGCGATTTCAAGTGCAACATTTGCAGACTGTAGGGTCACCACTTGTTCTATTTTCCCTCTCTCCTTCTCTCCCTGTGAAATCGATCGTTTGTTTGCGAGGAGCTCAAACAGAGCGGGAAGAGGACTCAAAGCTGTGCTGGCAACGCAAGCAGAGGCAGAAATGCTGCTGGGGAAAGAGACTGGCGAAAGGCAAGAAGTCCTCCCCGCTCTCACCGTCGGCGCTCGTGACCTCGGGGCCAGAGTGAGCTAGCAAGCACGCAAGGCGGAGGAACTGCCCAGCAAGCCACGGT
The DNA here is from genome assembly GCA_038048925.1 of Garcialebias charrua. NCBI lineage: Eukaryota > Metazoa > Chordata > Actinopteri > Cyprinodontiformes > Rivulidae > Garcialebias > Garcialebias charrua. Next base: position 49,392 of record JBBPBX010002401.1, on the reverse strand, counting down.
GCACACACGGAGGAATTTGTGCGGCAGAGCAAAGCGCTGCTCCACAGGCCCTGTCTGTGCTTAAGTGAGTGCAAATTAACTTAAATAAAAAAAAAACTTTTATAGGTCACTCCAAATTTGATTTGTTCGCTTCATACCAAACCTTAATCGCATTGGAAAAAGAAGTTCGGGCCGCTCTGTTATGTTAATCTGTTTTGCTGTTAAGGACGAAGGGCGAGCAACAGGTGAGGAGCCTTCACGCGCATCAGCGGCCCCGGTAATGAAGAGGCGGCAGACAGTAGCTGACACTGGCTATCAAACAAACGGCAGAGTGAAGATGTCTGCCAAAGAACGCACCTCTGGTGGGAAACACGAAATGAAGGAAACGGGAATGGGGGGAGAGGCTGGAGCGATGGCCAAAGAAGATGACAGAATGACACACAAAGAAGAGGATTTAAAAAAATATATATATATATATATATATTTAGTTTTGGAGCTGTCTTGAGCAAGCTGCAAGCATTTGTTCTTCCTCTTGCTCTGCCATAGCCGCCTCTCAGTGGCGACTGAGGCAGTGGAGCCCCACGGGGGTCAGCCATGTAAGGAACATAAAAGGCCAATTTAATTTAGCACGTCCGCAGCTACAAAGTATTTTAATTCCGACAGCTGTGACTGAGGAGTTAATATTTGACTTGTCAGAAGTGGGGCCGAGGCCAGTGAATCATTGTAATTCTCATTAAGAGGCTCTCCCCCAGCAGCACCCTAATGCAGAATAATGAAAGTCAAGACGGAGTGAGCTTCTAATGCCAGTTGAGGCCTATCTTTTAATATTCCCCTCTTGATGGATTAGGGAAGCGGGAAATTCATCTTGGATCATAGGGCCTAATTTAATAAGGGATCATTCCAGGAGTATTGCATTTTATAATAATGTCATTTAAAGTGTCGTCTTCCATTTTTACTGTCCCATATGTATGCTTATATCGTGGTGCCGGAGGGATGTGTTTTTACACCGCTCACATCTCTTCTGTGTCCACATGAGCCCTCCAGACCAAACTGCACCACGTCTCTGTGGTCTGCAGGCTCTCAGATCAGGTTTTCATTTCATATTTTGGTCATAAAGCCAATTGAGTGAGCACTTATGAGAAGTTCAGTTACTCCGGCATGTTGCTGCTTCTCCAAATTATTTCTAATAGTATTTAGAGAAAATCACTGTGATATGAGTGTTGGGATTGTAAATATCACCCAAAGGAAATGTGATAAAGATATATTGTATTTGCTCCATCACAAGCTGTTTAAAAAAAACCTCTCTGAGAGAGGCTGGGCTATTTTTATCCAACCCGCTCAACAAAGGAAAATGACTTTGATAAAAAAGGGGGACTAATACAAAAAATGTGTGATATTATAAACCGTAAATATCACAGGATTGCACTTTATAAAGGCAAAGAAATGCAAACAAATGTTCTGAATGTTAGTGGAAAAGCTTCTGTAAATGCATTCACGTTCAACACGCGACAAAAAAATAATGCTTGTGCTGCCATAATTGTCCAATTTTGCAATAGCTGACTGAAACGAATACAAGTTTGTTTGTTTGTTCCATTGTAGTGAAGCACATATGTAATATGATCTCCACATTTTTTGTGGTTTTTACACCACATGGCCCAAAATCATGTAATATTGAATATTACTGCAATATTTAACAAATGCAAGACAAATGTTACTGTCAGTCACAGATCCACGAGTTCTGCTCTCATCAAATTATTACTTGAAGAAAGTATAGCACTTTTTGTGGCAAAATAGGTTTTAAAATACTAATTAGATTTTCCATTCTCTTTTATCCCATTTGTAAACATTGTTTTTTGTCGTTAAAAATGAAGGTCAGTACATTCATGGCTACAGATACATGTAAAAATAAGGATGTACGATATTGGATTTTGAGCCGATATGCTGATATGTTAAAACGTATTTGGCCGATAACCGATAACCAATACCGATATTTTTTCCCTAGACCTACTTACAGAAACTACTGGGTACATGGCTTTCTCTGCTGTGGAATTAATATACTACATTATTCTGCATGGTCTTTGTCAATTTGGCCTGCTACCAAATGCCGAAGCCAAAAAGGGGCTGAAAATGATGTAACACTATACTGTATATATATATATATATATATATACATATATATACATATATATATATATATATATATATTATATATATATATATATGTATATATATATATATATATATATATATATATATATATATATATATATATATATATATATATATATATATTAGGGGTTGAACGAGTACATAATTTTTAACCTCGACATTAACATAAAAAAACTCGAACGACGCTCGAGTAGCCGATGACGTCACAGTGTCTTACGATGCAAAATAAATAAATAAATATAAATGCCTAAAAACGTCTTTACAAAAAGAAAAAAAAGACCAACAAAGCATTGGGAGCATTTATTATGCTCCTATCATTTATCATACTGCACATAAGTCACAGGAAAAACAAAACTATTAGTTATATTAATAATATTAAAAGTGAAAGTATAAAGCGATGAAAACCGAAACTTAAAAACAAATGGGGCCACAGCCACACCGTACCACCGCCTGCAGCTGTGCAATTTAGGTTTACTTTTAGAGATTGTGTTTATAGATTGTTGGTAGCTCTAGAGAGATGAATATTTGTTTTTTTTTGTTTGTGAAACGAGAGAAAGGAAGCCGTTTCGGCCGTGTTATAATATGGGACCTGCATTGCAACACTGCCCTCTGCTGTCACAATCTACTACAAAGAAAGTCAACACGAAGTAGCGCATTTTATAAAATTATAAACTGTTTTACCTTTTTGACAAGACGGCCTGCTCCATTAACATCCGTGCGCACACAGGAATCCATTTTGTAGCGTCTACTAAAAGCTAAAAGCTGCCCCGCGCGCTGTGAAATGTGAAATGTGACGTCACTACGGGTACCCGAGTTGGACAAAAAAGCCTCGATAGAAGTCAAAGCACTCGAGCTGTCGAAAACTCGGGTACTCTGTTAATGCACTAATATATATATATATATATATATATATATATATATATATATATATATATATATATATATATATATATATATATATATATATATATATATATATATAATAACTCACTGTGCCATCCAACATCAAGGTTCATGTTCAATGATCTAGGTTAAAAAAATTCAACCAAGTTCAGTCAGGTCCTCTGGACAGTTCCCTTTCAGTCGGGTCACTACGGTGCAACAGATATGTATGGGAAATAGCGCCCTGCACATTCACCTGTGAAGACACTTTCAACACGCCTGTCAAGGCTAATGAGCTTGTAGCATGCGTAAGGGGGCCCCACCCCCTTACTATAAAGCATGCTGCACGCCTCATTTCCTCATCTATTTGCACTTCATCTCGATTCACCTTGACCATCGCGGACCTTGTACTGGCTGAAGGACTGCCCGACTGGAGGTGAAACTGCTCCCTACCCAGGGCGCCACTACGAGGGATTTCATCCGCGGAGCTCTGTTTAGCCCGGCTAACTGAGCACTTCTTCACGTTTAGCGCTGCTAACGTGAACTTCGCTGTTTCGAGTCTGTTTAGCGCTGCTAACTGGCTAGCACCCCACGTTTAGCTCGGCTAACTGGGGGCTCTCACAAACAGCACGAGGACAACGTTGAGCTTGTTTAGTGCTGCTAACAAGCGGACTACGAAGGACTTCATTTTGCTCGTTTGGCGCTGCTAACGAGTGGTCAACTAAGGACTTCATTTGTACCCATTTAGCGTTGCTACCGAGTACACGAAGAGGACAACGTTTTTACTTGTTTCGCGCTGCTAACAAGTTGACAACGAAGCATTTTATTTGTTTAGCTCTGCTAACAAATTTTGGATTTTCTGCTCATCTCTCAGTGACCACCATGGCTCCGGAGAAGAGTGAGAAGAAATTGAAGGCCTCCAGCAAGGACAGCAAAAGGCCGGGAAGCCCTGGGTCACGACCATGTCCGAGCGCCTGTGGGTTTTTCATCTCAGGGGTGGACACCCACGAAGCTTGCCCGATGTGCCTTGGAATGCTGCACGCTAAAGCTGGACTGACCAACCGGGAGTCGTGCGTGCACTCCAGCCGACTCCGCAACCAGACACGGGAAAAACGTGTGGAGTTCCTAGCAAAGACGCTGGGTAACTCGAGCGCGGCGAAGGACCCGCTACTGTCCGAGGCCCTCAGACCTACGGCAGAGCTGGAGTCGGATGACATGGAGGACGTGGTAGGTCTATCCTGGGGCAAACAGATGGACATGAGGCAGTCAAGCGAGGAGCCTAACGACACAGGACTCAAATATGATGTACGCGACATGCTACTGTCTGATGAGATTTCTCTGTCAGCCTCCGGCGAGATCTCCGATGACGAGGCGGAGCAGGACACGCAGGACGAGGCAGGAGGCCTCTCCCAGGAGGTTGCGGCGGTACCCGTCGAAGCAGACGGGTCTACCATGGCCATGTTCGACCTGTGCTGCAGAGCGGCCGAGTCACTGAAAGTATCGGGGCCAGCCCCTCCACCACGGCAGCAACAGACAAGACTGGCAGGAAACTACTTCCTCCCAAAGCAGCAGACCTCAGTAAGGCACAAATTGCCGGTTTTCCCGGACTTTCTGACTGAACTGACGAAGTCATGGTCAACGCCGAGGGCACCATTGTCCCTCCTGCTCTCATAGTTTTTGGACCTTGAAAACATGGAACAGGTGGGACTGCTACAGATCCCCCCCCATGGATGAGACTCTAGTAGCGCACTTGGCGCCAAAGACGTCGGCAAGTAAGCCCACACTTCCCAGCAAGCAGTTTCGTTTTTCAGCGACCCAGCTGGAGAAAATTAATTGTGCACAATGCCTCGCTGTGTGTGCACTCAACACAGCGGCCATGCTTCAGGCGTACCAAGCAGAGAAGCTGCAGGAGTTGCAAGAAGCAACGACAGCTGAAGAAAGTGGCGGAACCGCTAGTAGAGGCCTGAAGGACAGCTGATTTCATCCTTTGCCTCTCAGGCACTGCAGCGATGGTGATTGGAAAGAGAATGGTGGAGACTGTTGTGGCGCAGCGCAGCTCACCCTGACGGAGCTGCCAGAGAGCCAACGTGCCACCTTCCTCCAGCAAGCCGTGGAGCCTGCAGGTCGGTTTGGCGAAGCTCTGGATAAGATCCAGAGTCGCTATGACCAGAGGAAAAAGCAGGAGGAAGCCCTGCGGGAGGGGATGCCCAGACGGTTCTTCTCATCGTCCAGAGAACCAAGCAGCCACAGAGCGCCTTCACGGCAACATTTGCTCTCTCGACGCCCAGCACACAAGAGGCCCACACTTGAGGCTGAACAACGGGCGGTACCAGCAGCAGAGTAGCGCGGACGTGCACCACAGGGCCAGCCGGCATGGTCAAAGCACCGTTTTGTGCCACGGCAGGCCGGACAGCCCAGAACCTCCTCAGCGGGGAGAGAGAGGAAACAGAAGTCTGCCTAACACAGCTGAACTTGTTTCCAAAACTGACAGAGCATTTCCACCCACTGGGAAAAAGGAAAGCCACTCATTTTCAGGACATTTCGGAGCCCAAGAGGCTGCGATGGACTGGACCAACATGTTTGTTGAATCACAAAACACGTTTGCTAAATCACAAAACATGTTTTCCCATTTGTGCAATATAAACAAAATGTTGTTAGAAAGCACCAATAAACAAACATCGTGTTCAAACGTCTTTGTGTCAAAAATCAGAATTAAAGGGGCAACCCAACCCTTTTTTCATGAAACAAACATTAAAAATAAAGAGGTCAGAGAGCCGTCTCACACAGACAGACTCTCCACCTCTATTAAAACTTTGTCCACCAGAGGGCCCTATGAGCCCACAGATGAACATGCCGCTCAGGCTCGCTTCACGTGTGAGTGCCTGGGCCACTTGCGCACCGTTGGAATGTGTCATGGGAACTGTAGTCCAAGGTTACAGATTACAGTTCCACAAACACCCCTGGTGATTCAATGGTGTAATTATGTCAACAATAAGCCCAGATCGTGTCCCAATGATGAAAGAGGAGATTCGGGCACTCTTACAGAAAGGTGCAATAAGAATTATTCCTCAAAAAGACACAGACAATGGTTTTTACAGCCGTTATTTTGTCGTTCCAAAGAGGGACGGTGGCCTTCGCCCAATTTTAGATCTGAGGCGTTTAAACGCACGGCTGTGGTTGTACAAACTCAAAATGTTGACACTGCTTCAAGTGATGCACTCTGTACACCCAGGTGACTGATGTACATCTGTGGATCTGTGCGACGTATACTTTCATATCCCAATATTAAACAAACACAGGAAGTTCCTGCGGTTTGCATTCGAGAACACGGCGTTCGAGTATCAGGTCCTCCCATTCGGGTTGTCAGTGGCTTCCCGTGTGTTCACAAACTACCTCGAGGCGGCGCTGACACCAATGAGGAATTTAGGCATCAGAGTTTTGAATTATCTCGACGACCTGGCGGGGTCATGCCAGCAGACCGAAGCTCACACGAACCTGCTGATGTCACACCTGCAGGCCCTAGGCTTCATAATAAACAAAGACAAAAGCCAGCTGCGGCCTAGCCAGACCATTTGTTTTCTCGGTCTCCAAATAGACTAACTGCATTATCATGCAAAACTGTCAGAGAGGAGACTGTTAGATTTCAGCTGGTGCTTAGCTCTGTTTCAGCACAATCAGGTGTTGACGATCAAACACTTTCAGCGGTTGTTGAGCTACATGGCCTCCATGGTCGTCGCCATCCCGCTGGGCCGGCTGAGAATGAGAGCTTTTCAGCACTGGTTTCACATGAAACAGAGGGATGCCCCCCCTCAACATCAACATGTGAGCATTACTCCATCCTACCTCCGTGCTCTGAGGCCGTGGTCAGACACAATGGCCCTCAGCAGGGGGTTCCCCTGGGCCAAGTCCTGTCATGCATAGTGCTCACGACAGACTGACTGGTTAGGGGGGATCTGCAGGCTCGTGCACGTACGTGGCCTCTGGTCCCAGCAGCAACAGAAGCTGCACATAAATCAACTGGAGATGTTGGCTGTTTTTCTCTCTTTAGCACATTTCAACAAGTTGAAATTGATTTGTCAGAACAATGTGCTACTTCGCAATGACAACATGTGTGTAATCTCACATATAAACAAGGAGGGCGGCACGAAATCCCTGCCCCTCCTCCGCCTGACGAGCAAACTGCTTCATTGGAGCAGCAGGCCCTCCTGTCACGCAGAGCCACCCACGTACCGGGTGTGCAAAATCATGGAGTGGATGCGCTCGCCAGAGGCGCACTGCTGACGTCAGAGTGGCGTCTTCACCCGGAGGTGGTTCAGCAGATATGGCAGAGGTTCGGGAAGGCCAGCGTCAATCTGTTCGCCTCAAAACAAAACGCTCATTGTCCTATGTATTTCTCCATACTGGACGTGAACGCACCATTAGGCGTGGACGCGCTGGCATCCGTTTGGCCAAAATCAATGTGTCTTTATGAGTTACCCCCAGTGGCACTGATACCAGTGACCTTGGAGCGGGTACACAGACAAGCTCTCACACTAATCCTGGTCGCACAGAGGTGGCCCAAACGAGCTTGGTTTGCAGAGATGATAGCTTTGCTAGCAGAACAGCCATGGTACCTGCCTGTACGCAGAGACCTGCTGACTCAGGCCTGTGGGCAATTATGGCACCTGAGATCAGAGCTGTGGAACCTGTGGGTTTGGCCCCTGAAAGGTTAAAGCTGACGACCTTTGGCCTTCCTACTAATTTGATAAACACCATCCAATATGCACGAGCAAGTTCAACTCAGTCACTTTATGCTCTTAAATGGTGTGTTTTTTAGACCTGGTGCCAGGAGATAAATTTTATTTCATTCTCCAGCACTATCCCTCAGGTTCTCACTTTTCTACAAGACTTGGTGGAGAAGGGTCGATCCTTCTCCACTATTAAGGTCTATTTGTCTGCCATTTCTGCATGTCATGAAGGATGGGGGGGAGTCACTCGGCTCCCACCCCCTCGTGATCCAATTTATGAAGGGAGTGCTGCGTTTGAGGCCTCCTAACAACTATAGCGCCACAGTGGGACCTGAATCTGGTCCTGGACGCTCTCTGTGACACCTGGTTCGAGTCTCTCGAGAGTGTGAATATAGATATTTTATCTTATAAAACAGTTCTTCTCGGCTCTGTGTTCAGCAAAGCGGGTGGGTGACCTTCATGCCCTCTCAGTGCATCAGATGTGCACACAGTTTGCACCTGATGGCTCTAAAGTGACGTTACGCCCAAATCTGGGCTATGTTCCGAAGGTGTCCTCTCTTTCACATAGGAGTTTATCTTTTCAGCTTTCAGCTTTTCCTCCACCTCCAGTTGTTACTGTGGAGCAGAAGCGCATGAATGCTCTCTGCTCTGTGCGTGCATTACGCATTTACATGGAGAAGACGAGGAACTGGCGCAAAACTAATCAGCTGTTTGTGTGCTTTGCTAAACCTGCTACTGGGAAAGCTTTGTCAAAACAACGCCTCTCCCATTGGGTTACAGAGGCTATTTTTAGAGCATACAGTAGTAAGGGCAAACAGGCACCCAGTGGGGTGCACGCGCATTCAACGAGAGGCCTGGCCACGAGCTGGGCTTTGTTTAAAGGGGTCCCTGTGGCAGACATTTGTTCTGCTGCTAACTGGGCATCTCCTAACACGTTCATTAAATTCTACAGCTTGGATGTTACAACATGTGACATCACCCAGGCTGTGCTTTCCACACAGAGGAGTTGAACATGCTCTTGCCGTCAGCATAAGGCCCACACTCTCTGCTTATGCATTTCCGGGGCGTGATGGTATGTTCCCATAGGTATCTGTTGCACCGTAGTGTAATGCTTTAACAGAGTAACAGAGTTTTCGACAGATCGAGTGCTTTGACTTCTATCGAGGCTTTTTCGTCCACCTCAAGTACCCATAGTGACGTCATCACGTCGCGGTAACGTCAGTACGTCACATCACGTGATAAAAACCGAGCGCGGGGTAGCTTTTAGCTGGATTTGGATTCCTTTGTGCGCACGGATGTTAATGGAGCAGGCCCAGTTTTGTCAAAAAGGTAAAACAGTTTATAATTGTATAAATTGCGCTACTCATTGAATCAACTTCCTGTAGATTTTCTTTTCTCTGACCACCGTAGTAGATTCTGACAGCAGGGGGCAGTGTTGCATTGCAGGTCACATATATAACATCTGCAGTATGATAAATGATAGGAGCATAATAAATACTCCCAATGTTTTGTTGGTCTTTTTTTTCTTTTTGTAAAGACGTTTTTATGCATTTATATTTATTTATTTATTTTGCATCATAAGACACTGTGACGTCATTGACTAATCGAGTGCCACTCGAGTTTTTTTTATGTTAATGTCGAGCTTAAAAATTATGTACTTGTTCAACCCCTACCGTAGTGACCCGACTGAAAGGGAACTGGAGGTTATGCACCATAACCAATGTTCCCTGAAGGAGGGGAACAAGATGCAACACAGGTTGGCCCCTTCAATGCTTTAATAAAAGCTCGGCGAAGTGCTTACAGTTGAGGAAATGAGGAGTGCAGCATGCTTTATAGTAAGGGGGCGGAGGCGTGCAGCATACTTTATAGTAAGGGGGCGGAGCCCCCTTACACATGCTACAAGCTTATTGGCCTTGACAGGCTTGTTGAAAGTGTCTTTACAGGTGAACGCGCGGGGGCGTTATTTCCCATACGTATCTGTTGCACCTTGTTCCCCTCCTTCAGGGAACATTGGTTATGGTGCATAACCTACAGTTTCTTGTTTTGTTGAAATGTTCCGTCCTTCATCCAATGGACTTCATCAGTACGAGGAGCCACAACAAACTCAGTCCCTCAAGCAGCACACTCAGTGGGCTAACCAGTTTGATGATGATAAGGTTTCTGGAGTCCCTCCTCTTCCCCGTTGACTCCTCTGAGGCAGCCATGGCCAAAGTGGTTCACAACATGAAAGTTCATGCTCAACAATCCAGGTTTAAAAAATCTGGATTAAGTCATGACCTGATTTAACTTTGTTGGACTGGACTGAAACGTATTACTAATAGTTGTTTTTGTCTTTTTTAAGCATGAATTTACATCATAAGGTTAATATCAGTGTTGTATCTGTCCATTTACTATGATCCAGCAGTCAATGAGTGTCCAGTTGCGACAATACTTTCTGTATACTGGTACATTCATTGATGCAGTCTACTTTGAAAATGTGTTCACTGTGGTCAAATAAAGTCAAGCTGCCAGATTACCTTCCAGAAATTAGAATCCTATTAGTTTTCTCATCTAAGTGTCCATCAAAAAAACTATTTAAGGGTTCCTAAAATAGAGATCATTTAAAAAACTTCCTGTTCCTCGACTTCCTTCCTCCCTTTCAATGTGAAATGATGGACGGACACGTTGTTTAACAGCTGACTTATCGTTGTTATTGGATTATTTCACATCATGATGTAATACCAAGCATGACATACAGCAACGTTTTGTGCAGAATGGTATCTAGTTCACATTCTAACTCCTGCATGTGTCTTTTATCGACTGTAAAGCATTAAAAGCATTGAGCGATGCCCTTGTTTCTCTGGCGTTACATTAAGTGGGATAAAAATCACTGCTTTAGATAAAAAAGCCATGTGTTTTGTTTGTTGCATGCCTTTTGCTGTTCTGTGAATTGACACTACATTCTACTTGCAATGTTGTGATTTTCCAGCCAGTTTTACCCAAATCCGCTGCTTTTCTCTGCATTTCGTTGGTGGTTCTAGAAAAGCCCTTCCACCACACAGTGGGCTACATGTGACCCTTTAAAAAGGGTCCCTGTCATCATTAAGATAAGAGGTTGTCTCTTAAACATGCTTCAGCTCAACAAAGTGCTTCCTCTTTGGTGCACTCATGTCTTTGGCACTTCTGGCTGCCTTCTCTCTTTTCTTTATCGGTTCTGCTCGTATCACCGTTCCTGTCCTTCTAACGCCGCCGTCTCTTTCTGTGGGACTTGTCTTCCCACCCACGTTCCACATTGCACTATCTTTAGCCCATATAAATCCAAAGTCATTGTCAGGGAGTTAGCTGGGGGCAGGGGAAGAAGTTTTTTTTTTTTTTTCTAAGAAAAAAGATTCAGGCATATTGTTAAATCTAGATTATCAGCGCCATCTGAGAGATAGACTTGTTTTCAGTCAGCTGCCTTCCTTCCTTTCTTGAACGCAACCAGTTATCTGCAACAGAAAGTGTCAGCTATTTTAAGATTATGCTATATTCTTCCATGATACGCGCCACTTCCTTGCTTTCCCCACCAACTTTAAAACAAAAAAAACTGAAAAAGTTTTGTTCATTTCACACACACACACCCCAACCTGGGATGTTTAACTCTAAAAAAAAAAATCTTCAAAAGGCCAAACTATTTTCTTGTTTTCTCCCGTCCACTGTTGGCTCATTGCAGAATCTAGTACAGTAAATGAATGCAAAACACTTTTTCATGTTGAGAACAATGCTATTAGGAAAGCCAAAGAAAGTCTGTCAGTGATGGGGAGGAGGACATGAGGTTTAACTTGTGAGCTCTATTTTTAAATCCCATTTCAGAATGAGATAGTGGACTTCTCACACACATACACGCCCCTCTGTGGCAGAAACTAAACGCAGGCCTATTTAATTAGACGTTGGCAGATTGTTGAGCCAACGCTGTAATCCAATAGAATGTCCCCTGAATATGAGAACCTGCCTCTTCCGATGCCTCTTTGACTCCATAATGCAGCTCAGGCAGCTCTTCAACTGTCCGCTGTTCTCCCGCTGCTGAAATTAGTTTACATTAGCCCACACCAAAACAGGATGCTTTTTTTTGTAACCTACAGCTGAAGCTGTCAGCCTCCCCCTGCCTTTATACATTACAGTCCATGCACATTATTAGCCCATGATGTAGTTCATGTGGACATGTATTTATTTGCTGCACTTGTGTAAAGAGTAAACTACCATGGAAATTCAGAAATCAATGCTGTATTAGTGAGAGGACACAGCAAAACCAATGAAAACATTTGAATAAGATGCTATATAACTATAAATCTATAAAACTTCTGACCTCTTGCTCTTACGTTCCTTCAACCCAAAGCTTATTAATATACAAGAGGCTTCTTAGTACGTGTAGGCTTCAATTTTCTTTTTCTTTTTTTTCCTACTTTGAAGATCTCAACACTGTGCTATGGCTATTACAGCTCATGGAAATTTTTTCAGAGGTTTGATAAAGCTGATTTGCTTTTGGTTTGAAAGTAATGATAATTATTAAGGGAACGGGGGAACCCTTGACCTCAACAGTGAGAGCATCAGTATTGTATGGTGCCACTTTGCTAACATGAATTTCTACCCTTGAAGGGTGAAGTCGGGTCAAATCAATAATAGTTTGTCTCTGTTATGAAATGTTTTGGCCTTAAAAGGAGTGTTTTCCTCCTGAATGCCAACGGCCACAGGGCTGAGGTAGCAGGGGTCGCTGGATGGTTTGATTAGAATGGAATGCAGTCACCAGTTCTCAACTCTTGTTATCGACTGTCTGTTGGGAAGGATTAGACATTAGTCATCATCTCGGCCTTATGATACCAAGGAACCAACTACAGTACTGTATGTCGTTCTCTACTGTATATCGCTGATGTTTACCTATTGTTGGGATTAGCCTGAAAATGTAAAGTGAGACAGACAACAATGGAGTTAAATCAGGAATGATGAGAGGGAATAAGCAGAGGTACAACTGATTATGTTCAAGTTCAAATTTAAGATATTATTTTACATTGGCATTTCCATTTCAAATACGTATTTCTTTTCTGACACAATATTGTAGATGTTGGTTATTTTCACCAACTTTTCCCTGGAACCGTTCTGTGGGAGCCACATTCACTTTCTCCACAGCTGCCATCCATCGCAATCCTCAACCCCACACCTGCAACTGATTGGGAGGACCACTCTGCTGACTATTTAAGCTCCTGCCAGACGTTCTTCCTACACTGGGGTGTTATGGTACCATACGTAAATAATGGAGTAAACTTGTTTCTAACCAGTTTTACTAACCTTTGATATCTTCTCCAGCAACTTCCAAGTCCAAGACCTCCTCGTTCCTTATGACTTCGCCCTGGCATCATCTTGTTCCTTCAACTGCCCAAGCATCAGCCTGGATCAAACAACAACATGTTCCTCTCTCCAACGATGCTCATCTCCTCCGAATAATCTCCCCCCCTGTGGAAATCTAGGATCTCGTTTGTCCCTCCTCTCCGGCTCCATAAACTTTAGACATCTCCATCTACCAACACTTGTAAATAAAAGCACTTACCATTTTGTATGCCTGACTCTGGCTCTTCCTGTCTGCTAACTTAGGGTCAACATTAAAATGCACAATACAGCCTTTTAATACAGCATTCATTTGGACTAATTTGTTATTGTGTTATGCTAACTTACATTATTGTAATTTAACAATTTCACTGATAGACCACCATAATTTTGTTTGGGAAAACAACACATACTTTTGAGCATTTCACTGCTATAAGCTATTTAAACTATTTGAAACTGGTCAGTTGACTGGTTAAAATTTGCAACGTACAACACTGGTGCTTATTTTCATGGTTGTCGCTATGCAATCATTAGATAAATGGGTGTACGGTAGTTATAAAAAAATTGAACTACTTTGTACAAACTATAAGTATTTCAGAAGTTAATGCAGGGAAAAGACTATCAATTATCAATGGAGGACATGTTCCTGTTTTTGATTTTCTACATCTGCCTTATAATCTGTCTGTTTTGCTACTTTGTTTTCTTTGTTTTAACTTGTTAAAAAAAACTGCATCTATTGTTGATTGTTCAAGAAAAATCTACTGTTGCTGTTGTCATCATTCTTTAGTTTGTAGACAGGTCTCTCTTGTAAATAAATCCTCGAGGCTCAATGAGATTAACCTGCCTAAATAAAGGTTGAATGAATTATTTAAACTTAACTATTTAGGCCTTTTGCATGCTCAAAACCTAAATGGCTGGCTGATTTAGATTATCTACAGTAATACTTTTTTTCTTTTCAAAGTCAAGCCACAGAGGCAGTGGGTCCAGGAGTAAAGCCTAAATATATTCCTCAATAACCTTTTCCAGCTCCTCTAGGAAGATCCTGAGTCATTTGCTGACCAGAGAGGGTACATAACCCCTCCTGTGAGTTCTTCCAGTGAAACATGCCTGAAATGCCTCCTAGGGGATGCTGGAGACATCCTAATCAGATACTCATACCTTGGTTGACTCCTTTCAATCCAGAGGAGCAGTAGTTCTAATCTGACACAATTCCTGAATAAGGCCGAGCCCAGACACCCAATGGAGAAAACACGTTTCAGATGCTAGAATGTAAGTGAACCAGTAAGTCCAGAGCTTTGCCTTTCAGTTCAGCTGCTCCTTACCACAACAAACAAGCATGTTTGTTGTTCATCCATCTCACCTTCCTGTCACTCGTGAACAAGACACCAAGATACATCTTGAGACACAAACCAAGCTCCATTTTCAAGGAAACACACTAAAATGCAAATTTAATGTTCCCTTGTCAGTCAGTACACTCAGTGCAACACATTGACTATGGGAATTGTGCCGCTGCGCGGTTCACCTGAAGTAATACAATCACGCCTTGAATAAGGCAGGTGGGCATCAGCGTCATCAATGAGGCCCGCCCTCTTTGTATAAAAGAGGCTGACGCCCCACCTTTCTTTCTCTTTTTGCCCTTCACCTCGCTTACACCTGAACTTCGTGGGACTCTCTGTGACTACATCGCTCGACTGGAGGTGAGCTCGCTCCCTACCCTGGGCGCAACAGAGAAATTTCCTACGTACAATTGGGTTAGCGAAAGCTAGCCTAGTGCCTTTTATTTGACCTCAAGGTTTTTTCTGCTCTCTTCGCAGCTTCGCTCGAGGGCACAAACTGCGTCACACGCGACCTAGCTAACGAAGTTAGCTGGCTAGCCGACGAGAGCGACTCGACGAGAGGATGTCTTCGGACCCCGTTAGCAGTCAGCTAGCGAGCTTCAACTCTTCTCAGCCATGGCTCCCGAGAAGGGAAAGAGAAAAGCAAAAACTTCAAAGAAGACCAGCAGGCCGGTGAGCCCCGACTCCCGAGCCTGCCCCAGCGGATGCGGCTACTCCCTTTCGGCGACAGACACCCGCGAGGCCTGTCCGGTCTGCCTGGGGATGTTGCACGCTAAAACTGCGCTGGATTCCCCCGAGTCCTGCCCTCACTGCAGCCAGATGCGTGAGGCCGTGAAGCAGCGACGCATGGACGTCATGGTCAAAGCCATAGGCGGCTCCACGGCCGGGACCCAGACCCAGACCTCACGGAGGTGCTGACTCCCACCCCGGAGCTCGAAACCGTCAAGCTAGAAGACAACAGACACGCTGACTAGGGGTACAGCATGGACATGGCAGCCCCCGTGGGGGACTCCACCACCGAGTTCGATACGAGAGGCTTGTTAAATGCAGACAAACTCTCGTTAACAGCCTCAGGCGAAATATTGGACGACGAAGCTCAAAATGAGGACAAAGGAGAAGACGAGGACTTCTCCCAGAACCCGACGACAGCTCACCCAAAGACTGATGTCTCTATCCCCGCTCTGTTGGACCTGTGTCGCAGAGCGGGGGACACGCTGAAATAAGCTGGCCAGAACCCCCTCCTCGCCAACAGGTTACGAGGTTGGCGGGGAATTACTTTTTCGCCAAGCAGCAGTCGGCCACGAGGCACAGGATGCTGATTTTTCCCGACTTCCACACAGAGCTAACTCGCACCTGGGCTGAACCCAGGGCTCCGATGCTTCTGCCTCTCTCCCAGTTCCTCGACGTTGCCGGGATGGAGGTTGCAGGAATGGCCAACATCCCATAAATGGAGGACATGCTGGCAGCCCACTTAGCCCCAAAAACATTGGGCTCCAGGCCAACTCTTCCCAGCAAGGCACACCGCACGTAGACCTCCCAGCTCAAGAAATGTTATCGATCTCAGGGCCTCGTGGTCCGCGCCATGAATGCCTCGGCCATGATGTAGGCCTACTTGATGGAGAAGCTGCAGGAGCTCCAGCAGACCACCAACAAGAAGGATGCGGCCGAGGTCCTGGAGGAAGCCCGCAAGGCGACAGACTTTGTCCTCCGCCTGATGGGCACAGCGGCCATTGCTCAAGGAAGGAGTATGGCTGAGATTGTCATCGCTCAACGCCACCTGTGGCTAACCTTGATGGACCTGCCGGAGGGCCAGCAGCACCCATTCGTCCACCACTCGATCGAGCCCACGGGGCTCTTCGGAGGAGTACTGGAACGAATCCAGACAAGGCTGGAACAAAGGCGGAAACAGGCCTAAGCCCTGCGCGAGGGGATGCAGAGAAAAACATTTGTGCCTCTTAGGGACGCCAGTGGAAGCAGGGGCATGCAGCCTCGACACCGCTCAGCCACACGCCACCCTCCGCAGAAGAGGCCAACATTCAATGGAGAACAGAGACCGAGACTGGCAACAGGACTGTCCCAGGCTGGCCAGGCCTGGGCGAGGAACAGGTTCGTTCCCCGTCAGGTGGGTCCACCGAGGTCATCCTCGACGAACCGGGACCGGAGGCAGAAGCCGGCCAGATGAAACAGGATCGCTTCGCAGCATTACAGGTTCACCCGCCCACGTGGTACGGGAAACCTGACTTTCATGCCCAGACTTTACGCCTGAAATGCAGCAAAAAGCTGGTGACAATTGTGTGTGTACTAAACATGACTCAGCTATGTATGTAACAAAAACTATTTTCTCTCTGAAACAAGAAAATAAAGTTTCAAAAGCAGCAAATGCCCTGTGTCTTGACAAAAAAAAACACAGCACCATTTTAATGAAAACAGTGTCAATAAAGGGAGAGGGTTGTCACCTCTCCTCCCTCACACACCCATTGTCAGGCAAGACAATGGCCCTCATGCACGAACCGTTCTTACGCACAGATTTGTGCTTAAACTGTGCTTACGAGTGATTTAGGATCATTTGTGGCATCCAACAATGTTTTCGTATCCTAGGATTTTTTTCAGATACGAACAAAATTTACGTGTGGTCCCGACCTGTCGTATATTTTACGAGGAGTCGGTCCGCTGTCATCCAGACGGCCTTTTCTCCACTAATAACTTTATATTTCGTTATTTAGAAAATATTTTGAGTTTAAAAACAATTAAATGCAACCACACATATTGGTTTAATTAAAGCGGCTTCAACACCCCCCCCCCACGTCCACCACCTTGCGCCACCCGCGCGTGACCCCCCGCGCCACTCATGTCGACCACCGTGTGCCACGCAACGCGCCCGCGCAACCACGCCACGCGCCCCCACCCCGCGCCACTCATGTCGACCACCGTGTGCCACGCAACGCGCCCGCGCAACCACGCCACGCGCCCCCACCCCGCGCAACTCATGTCGACCACCGTGTGCCACGCAACGCGCCCGCGCAACCACGCCACGCGCCCCCACCCCGCGCCACTCATGTCGACCACCGTGTGCCACGCAACGCGCCCGCGCAACCACGCCACGCGCCCCCACCCCGCGCCACTCATGTCGACCACCGTGTGCCACGCAACGCGCCCGCGCAACCACGCCACGCGCCCCCCCGCGCCACTCATGTCGACCACCGTGTGCCACGCAACGCGCCCCGCGCCACCACGCCACTGTCGACCACCACACACACACACACACACACATACACAGCGCCGCTGCAGAGACAGGGGAGAAAAAAGCGAAACCAGCTTATTCAGTCGTTTCATGTTTCACGTCATTTTTAATATAAACTGCCTGTTGACTGTGGGCGCTCACTGATGTCATCTGTATTCTGTGTGGGTCTGCGCTCAGATCCGGGGCTGACACTATGATCAAAGGCGAGTCACTTTTAATTCGCCAAACGCGTTTGTGTGTTTTCTGACGCATAAAAGCCGGAATGAATGGACACTTCCTGCTCGCGGTGGCAGGAAACTATATCCTTATATGGTGTTTTGAGGGGTGGGAATTATGTAAATAACCTCCCGCGAGCACGCGCAGGTGAGTAGAACAGGTGGGATTCATCATTATTTACACAGCTCATATACACACATTTCCTGACGATAGAAGACTTTGTTGGATCTGACGTGGCATGTTCGTACGAACGCTTCATACGAACAAAAGTAGGAGAAATTTAGGATAAAAATACGAACATTTTCGTGCATGAGGGCCATTGAGCCTCATAGGGAAGTCAGCAGTCTGTCTGCCACAGACAGACTCTCTGGCTGCCGCTGACGGACAGGTCAGTTCGTCAAAGGGAGAGCGGGTGGGGGCCACTCCCCTCCCTGCACCCTCGACACACATACAAATGAGAATACACATGCCTTACAGGCTGGGCGCACACGCGGGTACCTGGAAGGCGTGCAAACCCAGCACGTGGGTCATGGACACTTATCAGTCAAGGCCTCCAGCTGCAGTTCCATAGGTGGCCACCCCCCTTCACGGGGGTGCTGGTGTCCACCATAAGCCCAGACCGTGCCCACGTTCTGAGAGACAAAGTCTCCACAATGTTACAGAAAGGAGTAATAAATGTTGTCCCAGCTCACAATGTGAACAAAGGCCATTACAGCAAGTATTTCTTGGTGCCCAAGCGGGAAAAAGGCTTGCGGCCTATCCTGGATCTCAGGATTCTGAACAGAAGGATAAAAACATTAAAATTCAGGATGCTGACGCTGCGACAAGTAATTCACTCAGTAAGACCGAGGGATTACTTCTGCACGGTCGACCTCAAAGACGCCTTTTTCCACGTGAACATCCTGCCTCGGCACAGAAAATATCTCAGTTTCGCCTTCGAAGGAAAATCATTCCAGTTCCTGGCACTCCCTTTCAGACTAAAAACCGCCCCCAGATCATTCACAAAATGCCTGGATGCGGCCTTAACCCCACTGAGGGGTCAAGGGGTCAGAGTTCTGAATTATTTAGACGATTTGATTATTTTTTTCATTCATTCAACCTTTATTTATACAGGCTAGCCTCGTTGAGCCACGGGGACTCATTTACAAGAGGGACCTGTCTCACTCACACCCAGGGTCAATTTAGAGTTACCAATCAGCCTAACATGCATGTTTTTGGACTGTGGGAGGAAACCGGAGCACCCGGAGAAAACCCACGCATGCACGGAGAGAACATGCAAACTCCACCCAGAAAGGCCCCCGGACCGGGATTTGAACCAGGGACCTGCTCGCTGAGAGGCAGCAACTCTACCAGTTGTGCCACGTGCGGGACAATTATCCTTGGGCACGACAGGGCCCAAGCGCAACAGCACTCACAGAAGGTGATGTCTCACCTGGAGGCTCTGGGTTTTGTCATAAACATGGAAAAAAGCAATCTGACCCCATCTCAGATTAACGTATTTTTGGGTGTACAGGTACACTCCATTCTGTACAGAGCAAGGCTCTCAGAGGCCCGGGTTTCATCCCTCCACCTCTGCCTGGCACATTTTAAGCTGGTCAGGAGGGTCTCCCTCAAACTGTGCCAGCGTCTCCTGGGCCTCCTGGCGGCAGCCATTGTCTGCATGCCTCAGGCCTTGTTAAAAATGCACCCTCTACAGATATGGCTCAACAAACAAATGTATCCTGCCCCTCCCAGAGGGACAAGGGGGATACTGATTAACACAGAGTGTATGAAAGCTCTGGAGCCCTGGAGGGCACCTTCAGTGTTCAGGACAGGCGTTACACTGGGACGAGTGCTGTCTCATGTACTGGTCACCACAGACACTTCAAAGACTGAGTGGGGAGGTCTCTGCAGGAACCAGTAAGCCCAAGGGCTCTGCAAACAGCAGGAGGCAAAGCTCTACATAAATTTCCTGGAACTGAAAGCAGTGTTTTTGTCCCTGAAGCATTTTTACAGGAAGGGACTGATTGCACAACAACATGTCCTGATAAAATTGGACAACAGGACAACAGTGTCCTACATCAACAGAGAAGGCAGGACAAGGTCACAACCCCTCCTCAGGTTGACACACAAGCTGCTCACGTGGTGCAGCTCCCGGATATTGTCCCTGAGGGCGACCCACATCCCGGGCGAGCTAAACCACAGAGCAGACGCCCTCTCAAGAGGGCCCCTCCTCACCTCAGAGTGGAGGCTGAACCCGCGCATCGTGGACCAGATCTGGGCACCCGAGCATCCGTAGATCTGTTCACTTGCAGAAGCAATACGCATTGCTCCCTGTATCATTCAATAAGGGAGACAGACGCACCACTGGGAACAGACACCCTGGTGTACGAGTGGCCAACGTGGGAGCTGTATTATGCGTTTTCCCTCATATCCCTGATTCAGGTGGCGCTGGAATGCGTACGCAGGGGAGCTCTCTCCCTCATACTGATAGCTCCCAGGTGGCCACAGAAACCATGGTTCTCAGAGGTGATCTCACTGTTGACCGGGACACCATGGCAGCTGCCCCCCCACAGGGACCTACTGACTCAGGCCCACGGGCAGCTCCTTCATCCACGCACAGAATTATGGCTTCTCTGGGCTTGGCCGCTGAAAGGAACTGACTGATGGCCTCAGGACTGCCTAGTAATGTGGTAAACACAATACAGGGAGCGAGAGCACAGTCTACTCAGACTCTCTACACACACAAATAGCGTGTTTTTGAGGCCTGGTGTCTAGAGAGGAATATTATCTCATATTCCTGTGACCTGGTCCAGCTCCTCACTTTTCTACAAGACCTGCTAGAGAAGGGCCGCGCCTTCTCCACCGTTAAGGTCTTTCTGTCAGCTATCTCGGCGTGCCATGAAGGCTGGGGAGGTAAATCACTTACCCGGTGCCCACCCTCTCATGATATGGTTCATGAAGGGTGTACTGAGGAAAAGGCCTCCCAGCAGGACTCTGGCCCTTGTGTGGGACCTGCAGTTAGTCCTGGACGTTCCATGTGAGCCTCCATTTGAGCCTCTTAGCAGCATTATATGTTATCTTATAAAACTGCTTTGCTCTTAGCTCTGTGCTCAGCTAAACGCGTGGGTGACCTCCACGCTTTATCTGTACACCCAATGTGTACCAGGTTTACCCCAGACGGGTCAAAGGTCACCCTACGTCCAAACCCCGCATATGTACCAAAGGTTCCAACTTTAAATCTCAGAAGTCTGGACTTTGAGCTGTCAACATTTCTTCCTCCCCCTGTCCTAACTGAAGGACAGGGCCCTGAGTGCTTACATGGAAAGAAGTGTCAGTTGGAGAAAAACAAACTAGCTGTTTGGGTGTTTTGCTAATCCAGCTGCTGGCAGAGCCCTGTCAAAACAGCGCCTCTCACACTGGGTAGCAGAAATATGTGCAGCTGCTAACTGGGCCTCTTCAAACACATTTGTGAAACATTACAGTTTAGATGTCAAAGCATGTGACGTCACTCAGGCTATCCTCTCTACCACAGAGTAGAGAACAGCCAAACGCCTGCGGTGTAAGGCACAAGTTCTCACAAGCATGCATTTCCAGAGCATTTCCAGGGCGTGAGTGAAATACGTTCCCATAATCAATGTGTTGCACTGAATGTACTGACTGACAAGGGAACTGAAAGTTATGTACCATAACTCATGTTCCCAGAAGGAAGAGAACGAGGTGCAACACATGTTTGCCCTTTCAATGCCCAAGCTCGGTGAAGTGCACCATGAGAAAGAAAGGTGGGGCGTCAGCCTCTTTTATACAAAGAGGGTGGGGCCTCATTGATGACGCTGATGCCCACCTGCCTTATTCAAGGCGTGATTGTATTACTTCAGGTGAACCGCGCGGTGGCACAATTCCCATAGTCAATGTGTTGCACCTCGTTCCCTTCCTTCAGGGAAAATTGAGTTATGTGCATAATACTTTCAGTTTTTTGTCTTTCGGCTGCTCCCTTCCTCAGAGGTCACCACTGAAAACTAACTCGCAAAAAGACTTGGCAATTGTTTTTACACCGGATGCCCTTCCGGATGCAACCACAGGCCACCGAGCTACCACAGCCCTCTGTGTGGAGCAGAGAGCTGCCATCTAGGGTGCCCAAGGGAGCAGATGATGGGGGTTAAGGGCCTTGCTCAATGGCCCTGAGTGGGGCAAATGAGGGTGGCGGCAGGTGTGGATGCTTCACCTTTCCCACCCACATTTTGATGCTGTTGCGGGTGCACCTTTTCTAAACACGGTGCCACCACTCCCCCCATAAAACGCTTCAATTTAATGTGATGGGTCTAAATGAATCTACAAAAAGTAAACACTTTGCATTTATAGTGATGGACTGTGAAATGGGTCCATGTTGGTTGTTGAAGAAGAGAAGATAAGAGTGGAATAAATGAGTGATAAGGGACGACTTGCACTGTAGACATCCTTTTTCCAACAGCTATGTTCTTTTTTTTAATCGTATTGTGATCAACACAATGTGCATTGTCAAATAAGTTTTAGTGACATGGAGATGCTGCTAAATTGCTGCAGAATCCCAAGGTAAGTCCAAAATTCAGTATTTTCAAAGACCCGCCTAACAAAACATATACCTATAGATGAATTTTCTGTAGTTCAGCATAAATTTTAGACATTGCATAAAACATATTCCAAGTGTTTATTGATTTCTTGGTTCAGTTTTTCATTATGTGATTATGTGTTTGCATGCAGCTACAGTACCAAATGGGAAAACTGTAAGAAAAAGGAAGTTAGGATATTCATCAGTGAGTTGTATGTTTTAAAGAAGAAAAAAAACATCAGTAAGATGTATGGACTTTTGTAATATGCGCAGATTTATGGTTATGTGAAAGCAGCAAACAGCTTCGTGCGTGCACAACATTTACAGTACGGGAGTGATTAATGCTCACACTGAAAAACCAAGGGCCATTTTCCGTCCCGTCTAAACTTTACCTCAACCGCACATGTCTGTCACCAGCTCAGAGAGCGTTTGAGTCCAGTTGACAGATATATAAATGGTCATAAATGGTTCCCTGGATGAAAAGTAAAAAAAAAGCACTTAACCCCAAAATGAAGGATTGTGGACCTCCCCAGGATTTGCACACATGAAAAAGACGCTCAGGCATCCAAACACAAATATTGGGTGATTTGTCAGCTGGGTTTTTTGTACGTGTGTAATTTTGTGACATTTTAAAATGGCATTTTGTAAACTTCAGACAGCACGAGCACAATCAATATGAGATTAGTTAGGCCGGGGTTTCTAAGAGGCTTTTTGTAATATAAGAGCTCTGTGTACAAACATCTGATGATTGAAAAGCAAGTGCTCGATTATGCTCACACACAAATGATTGGATCTCACCAGCTTGTAAATACAGAGCGGCATGGGCCAAATGTTTAACATTTACTATGTGCGCCTTCTCGTTTTGTTCTCACACTCTCCTTCCATGCACATATAAACCACAGAAAATAGTCACCCCACCCCCAAAGGCATCCATATCCACCAAATGTCACTTTATTTTTTTATTTTTTTCAATGAAAACAATGAAATCCCTTCAGGGGTTACTAATGCCACAGGTCTCAACACTTTACACCCCTTGTTATGTCTTCTTCCCAAGGCAGGGAGTTATACATTAAATTATCTCTAATCTGCAAACCAGCTGCAACTGGAAATGAATTAATAGCAAAATGCACCCAGTACATTAAATATGTGTCGATTGCCCCGGGGCACGTAAACAGGAAAAAGTGAAACGATTAGACTTCTTGTTTTGTTCTGACCTCTGTTTTTGTTTTGTGCTGCAGCTGCTTATCTGTTTTTTTTTTTTTTTCATTTTCTGAGTGTCTGCAATGGTTAAGCACGGGTCAAATCTGTGTGAACACCCACTTTTCATCCTCCAGTGCAATTTAATACAGTGTTACAGTCAAACTCTATAAATGCTGTAATTCTCTGCTGACTGCAACCCACACCGAGTGCTGCGGTTAGCCACCCAGGCCCAGAGACAGCGTGATAACAGGCGGCGATATGGCGTCGTAATTGCTGGCCTGAGTGCTGTTGGAGGGAGTTTTCAGCAGGTTTCTTTCTCACTTTCGCTCCATTTGATGCCTTTGAAGTGGGGCTTTTTATCTGCTGTTGCTCCTGATGGCTGTTGTCTTTGGTGCGGAGTGTGCGTGGCCCTGCTCTTTGAGAGCTCCATGCAACAAAGGCCAAAAAAAAAAAAAGGCCTTTGGAGTGGAAAAAGCAGCAAAGAAAGGGGAGCTCTCTCCCATGTCCTCGCAGAAATTCAAGAGTTCCGAACACACACCCCTTATAACAACTTCAGCACATTTCCCTTCGCTGTTGTTAAAAAGAAACTCTTCTGTGCGATTGTTGAACAATAACGTCCTAATTTGATAGAAGAGCCAAGTGCGGGAAATGAGAGAGTCGTGTATTCGTCTCGGGGGTCGTGGTGGTAAATATAGCAACAAGACAGCACCAGTTGATATGAAGGATTCCATGGTGTCGAGTGCTGTTGTGACTCACCAGGCCGTGATGATCTCTGCTTGTGTGTGTGTGTGTGTGTGTGTGTGTGTGTGTGTGTGAGCGAGAGGGAGCTTTGCTCACATGCATTTGGATTCATATGTCCACTGCTGTTGTCTTTCCAATTGATTAATATAATTGCCCTTCCCCTGACTCATCCAGCCGTGTGTGCAACGATTCCTGAGTAAGAGAGCAGAAGCAGGAGAGCAAGTGAGTGGGATATGGGCTGCACGGCTGGCTCCTGGCTGGCTGTGTGTGTGTGTCTTAAGAGTGTGTTGAGAGGAGAGTGCGAGCTTGGTAGTCTCCATGTCTAATCAGAACACTTGTGTGTCCCCGTCTCATTGTCTCCGGGGCCCTCCAGTCGGGCACTACGCTTCAGGACGTGCTGATAGCTGTTGGAACGCTCCAACAAAGTACAGTATTTGCACTTCTGACATGATGAAGGAACATTCATTCATTCATTCATTCAGACCCAAAGGAGTCTCTTGTCGCTCTGATGTTTAAAAACAACAACAATAAAAAAAAACATGAAGCACTTTTAATTGCACTATTTCGCATGCAGTGAGAGGAAGTTTATAGGAAATATTCCCAGATGTGTGGCTCATGGGTGGAAAAGGAAGGGCGCGCCCCCGACTCTTATCCATCGCAGGACTTGATGCGCGCCCCCGCGGGCTGAGCAGCAGTTCCATCCCTCCAACCCCCACCAAATGTTTTTTTTTTTTGTACTGGCGAGGCTCCCAATCAATAATTCAATAGTTTTTGGCGTCTGAATCCTGTCCCCAAAACGCCGAGGTACACAAACACTCCTAGACTCCTGTGCAGACGTGTGCACGAGGGAGTGGGGTATCAGGATTAATTAATAGCTGAAGACATTTTGTTTTGCGTGGAAATATCGGACGAGTAATGCGATCTGGAGCCCTATAATTATAGATGCCATGTCAGGTGTTTATTAAATGTTCAATAAGAGGCGGTTAACATGTCAGGAAATGAATACGCGAGCATTAATGAATCTTGTTATTTAATTTATTTATTTTTATGGAGAATTTACTTATTTATTTGCTGTTTGTTTCTATTCTAACTTGAGGTCAAAAAAGAGCCGGGATACATTTGCATTCAGATTTACACACTGTTAAATCCCCGTTTTGTTTTTCATGAATTCATTTTAGTTTAATTAACACTTATTTTCTGACAGATTCTTGACAAAGTTCAGGTCTGTATTTTTTTGCAGCACAAATTTAAATGAGCTATTCAGGTTGCTGATAAAGACAAACGTTTTAAATTAAAACGTCTTCGTTTTAGCCAATTATCTGTTTTCAGGGATTTATTTTCTTATAAATCGTTTATTTCTAAAAGGACAGCGTGCGTGAATGTAGCCTTGTTTTATTTTAGAATATACTATAGGCTTTATTTAAGATTTAGAAACCCCCACTCCTCTACAAACTTTTTAAATATAAATTATGCATCCATTTGTCAACAAAACACCATGTCTCCCCAAAAATGGACAAATGTGATATCAAAAGCTAAAATGATGAATTATTAAACAAACTGATTGCTCTCCAAAGTTCATAACAACAATAACAGGGATGATATTAATAATAATATTAGTAAAGATTAGCCTAATTATGTAAAAAAAATATGCTAACTCATTAAAGAAACTTTAGTTAATTTATTATAGGAACGAGAAACATGTTTTCTGAAAGTTGGATGCACACAGAAATAAAAATAAAACATGATTTTTCCTCGTGTTTTTTTTTTTAGTAACCCTTCACTGTTTAAAAAAACATCAACATTATATACAGAATGATTTTTAATACACACAAACAAACAAAAAATATACAATATGGACAATGTCCCCACGAGGCATTCTTAAAGCCACTAAATAATAATAATAATAATTAAAAAATAATGCATGTTTTTTTTGTGTATATATAAAAATATTTTACACGTGCCCGTACCGGTTGGCATACAGTCTGTAATATAGGAGGAGGGTGGGACACACTGTCCTCCTTTAAAAGGTTTGGACATGTGGACACTATGTTCAACACACACCCACAGCTTATTGTCAAACATCACACTTCTTCTCATCAGGTCCAAAAATAAAGGCCAAACATTCAGGTGAGAGTCAGAGGGTGATGGGGGTGATGGAGGGGGAGATGGCGCACAATCATGCAAATACTGCAGAGGCATTTTTAACGTGGACAACAAGAAAAAAGAGGAACAAAGAAAAAAAAGTAGGGGTGCACCGATTGCAGTTTTTTGGCCGATCACCGATTTAGTTTTATAAGCAACACTGTTCGATGTTGTAAGGTCACAATGTATACCTTCAAATTTCAATCTTATTTAGTTGAAAAGCAGACCCTTGAACAATATTCTAGAAACAATACTAACTTGTTTTAACTGGTCGCAAGGTAGTGCTCTGAAATATAAATGAAGTTTAGACAATTGTTGTTAAAACAAAAAAAAAATCTATAAAATCGGTTTCTCGTGCAAGCATTGGCCGATTTCCGATTTCCCAAAATTAAAGAAATCGGGGACGATAAATCGGCCGGCCGATTTTTATCGGTGTACCCCTAAAAATAATAACAATAAAACTCCTGGAATATCGTCTCTTTTTGTTTTATTGTTTGTTTGCTTGTTTCAAAGAACCCCTTCTTCTCTCTGTCTTTTAGCAGAGGAAGTTTTGTTTATTCTCTGAACATTGTGAGGCCAGCCTCTTTAAAGAATCAGAACAACGAGGATATTTAATATTTAAACAGGAAATAAAATGCAGAATGGTTCGCCTTGTTTCACAAAGTTGACCCAGCTGCATCCTCCTCCTCATGGGGGGGTCTTCTTGCTGTCCACCAAGTCCACATGGGCGTCCAAGCATCACATGTCTGTAGGCTGCACGTCCACACTCATATGTTCTATTAAAGCGCGCTCCTCCTGTCAGAAAACGTCAAAATGGCGTCCTGCTGTCCCTCCGCGTCGTCCCTCGTCTCGTCACAGTCCCAGCGCAGCCGCGTGCTTCTTGGCCTTCAGTCTGAGGTCGGCGATGCTCGAGTTCTTGCTCGTGTTCTTGGCGGCGGCCGCGGCCGCCACCACCGACGCGGCCGACGCCGACTCGGCCGCGAGCGTTGCCAGGGGCAACCCGAACGGCGGCGCCGGGAACATCATGTAGGGCGCATGCGCGGCCAGGTGAGAGTGCAGGTGGTGCTGCGCGTGAGCCACGGCGCTGTCCAGCTGCAGCTGCGCCTGCACCTGGAAGGAGAAGGGCGGCACGTTGCAGTGACTG
>JBBPBX010002401.1:0-13586 GCA_038048925.1 Garcialebias charrua | reverse complement strand
AGACTGGAGCTGAGGCTTTCCACACAACCCAGCAGCGGGCGATAACGTGTTTGCCCATGTCTGCGTTCGTGTGTCTGTTTAGTGGAACTTGCAGAAAGTGATCAGTGGACAACTGATTAAGCATTTGAGTCAACTTGTTCCTAAATGGCTGGCCACAACAAACTGAACACAAGTAGAAAAACTACAGTCGTTTTTACAGATGTTTGTCTTTAAGCAAAGTATCTCATGAACCAAAGTTTGGATTTCAGTGAAAGTACCTCTACAACTAACCTTTGGATTCAGACTCATTCAAGATGGCTGCCACAGTTCATCAACATTAGCCAACCTGGAAAGGCTTATAACTTTGTCATTTTGACTGATTTTTGTGCTAAAATTTGACAAGTTGGTAGCTGAGAGTCATTCACAATGCATGCTAAGTGTGACATTTTACAAAACAACAACAGCAACAACAACACAGGCTTGAAACACAGCAATGAAGGCTACTTATGGGACAGATCTGGTTGGCAGGACGCAGACTGATCAAGCCTTCCGGATGGAAGATGAAACGTTTCTCCCTCAAAGAAACTGGTCCAGATGACATGATTTAACCTTTTTTGGTGACATCTTACAAAGTACAGGTAGTCCTCTGCTTACGATGTAGATCCGTTCCTACGCGGCGTCATAAACCGATTTTCGACGTAAGTCGAAATATACGTACATACTGCACCATATACATGTACAGTACTGTATTACCAAGCACTTACTATCCTAACACTGTACCCTACATAATTATCAAAAAACACATACGTTTGGGAGCCATAACCTCTGATCTGACTCTGTTCAAAACCAGACTGAAGACCCACTTGTTCAAAAAAGCTTTCAGTATGTAACTTTTATTACTTTTGGTATTTTAATATGTAGCATTTTTTATTTCCATTGCCTTTTTATTTCCACTTGTTCAAAAAAGCTTTCAGTGTGTAACTTTTATTACTTGTGTTATTTTAGTGTTATTTTAGTATGTAGCATTTTTTATTTCCATTGCCTTCTTTTATTGCTGTTGTTTCTTATTCTATTTTCATTGATTTATTGTTCCAGTTTATTCATCTTTTTATCCTGTTAAGCACCTTGGTCAATGCAAGGCATTGTAGGAAGGTGCTATACAAATAAAGTTTATTATTATTATTATTATTATAATGAAGGGAAAAAAGAGTTAATGGCCTACTGGGATGC
Organism: Garcialebias charrua; assembly: GCA_038048925.1. Lineage (NCBI taxonomy): Eukaryota > Metazoa > Chordata > Actinopteri > Cyprinodontiformes > Rivulidae > Garcialebias > Garcialebias charrua. The sequence continues at coordinate 12,377 of JBBPBX010002401.1, read as the reverse complement.
TGGTGACGCCGTACTCATCCGTCCATCCTCCGTATTCCGTTTACGTCGTAAACGGAATACGGAAAAAACCGCCGTCCACCTCGGTCCAGAGCGTTTACAGTACGTAACGTATTCCTCCGCCTCTGTATTCCTCTGCCGTTGCACCGCGTACATTACAATACTGTATTCTTCCGCCGCAGCGGCCGCTGCGTTACGACGTTTATAACATAAACCCGCCTAACTCAAAATAAGGCTGTTCATAGTAAATGGGAGATGCGTCGTAACCACAAAATGTTGTAACTCGAGACCGTTGTAACCCGAGGACTACCTGTACTTTATTTTCCATTTGTGCACAGACCAACAACTTAGGCACATTGGAATTCTTGTGAAGCACTCTCTGTCAATGTCAAACCACTGAAACAACACTAATTAAATAAATTAAGAATAAAGTGATTTATATCTACACTGTACAGAAAGTAGATAATATCTTCACCTTCCCATGTCACATGACACGTGAAGTTGGTTAGTGTTGGGTTATTATTGCACCAGGTTCAGTGGTTTTGTTTTGCCATCAGTCTGAGTGTGGCAGGGGAAAACTATTAAAAACCTTGTACTGTAGGTGTTGATGAATCTATCCGCTCTACTGTGTCTCAGGTTATATGAACATTCTTTGTGTGATACGAGCGTGAGCTGGATGGCGTGAGTTCATTCATTCATTCATTCAACCTTTATTTAGTCAGGTAAATCTTTTGAACCTCATGGGCTCATTTACGAAAGCGACCTGCTAAAACTAAAGAACAATGAACAGCAATGGTAGAATTTCCTTAAACAATAAACAATCAAACAATAAACAATAGAAAACAAAAGAGAGAGAAAAAAATATATATATATAAATATATATATATATATATATATATATATATATACATATACATATATACACATTCCTCCTTTTAACAAAGTATCAAAAAACTAGCAAAACATTATAAGGTAGACGTATAAAATCAAAGACAGGAACAAATCTGCATTGGTTTTTGCCAGGATTCCAACAGATTCTGAAAACCATTTAGAGAAGTCAAGGTCGAGAGCTTCAGATCTTTTTGTAAGATATTCCATGAAGCAGGAGCAGAGTAGGAGAAGGCCCTTTTTCCAAGTTCAGTCCTCACTGACGGAACACTGCAGGTAATCATGTCCTGAGAGCGCACGCTGTAGCTGCACTCACGCAAAGACATGTAGGAGGAGATGTATGAGGGCAGCAGACCAAGAAGTGATTTGAAGATGAAAATGTACCAGTGGAAGAGTCTGCGTGAGGTTAATGATGTCCAGTTAACCAGTGAATACAGGGTGCAGTGGTGGGTACGATAATCACAACCAGTTATGAATCTTAGTGCACCATGATAGACAACATCCAACATCCGCAGGGTGCTTGTAGGAGCATTCATGTAGAGAATGTCACCGTAATCAATGGAGGGAAGGAAAGTCACAGATACAAGGCGTTTCCTAACATTCAGTGATAGACATGATCTGTTTCTGAAAAAGAAACCCAGTTTAACTTTCAGTTTCTTCACTAGGTTTTCCACGTGGAGTTTAAAAGAGAGATGTGAATCGATCAGGATACCCAGATATTTATAGGAATCAACAAACTCGATAGGTACACCATTTGAAGATAAAATCAGAGGAGGATCTGCTCCTTTTTTTTCCATCTTTCCATCTTCCATTTTTCCTGCTCTTTTTTTCCATCTTGCAATATCATAAGAGATTGACCAAAATGGCTACATCTAAATTATTTTTCAATATAATCTTAGTTTAAAAACACTAGCATGAAAATCAGTGGGCGATATGCATTCCTTCAAGGAATACATTAACTTAACATTCAGGTTCATCTCGTAAATGACTACGGTACACTTTGTGGTTACTGCAGAAATGGTCAGAATGTTGATGTTTTTCTTCAGTGCCCTTTGGGCGGCTGTGGCTGAGTTGTTAGAGCAGACATCCTCCAATGCAAGAGTTGGGGGTTCAATTCCACCAGCCCACATGTCCAAATGTCCCTGGGTAAGACACGGAACCCCTCATTGCCTCCAATGTGTGTCCCATTGGTGTATGAATGTGACAAAGCACTGATTAATCTCTACAGATTCAGATTAACTTTGTATAGATCTAGTAGAGTGATGTATGAATGGTTAAACGAGGGCACAGATTGTAGTGTAAAGCGCTTTGAGTATCTTGATAAGATAGAAAGGCGCTGTATACCGTAAGTACCGGTACAGTCCATTTGACGAAGCCCTCTGGATAGAGGGCGGAACGTCTTTTCACAAAAAAGAAACTGTCCACGTAACCTGAATGACCATTATTGGATTTTGTACCTGGGTGATTGAGCATGAACTTTGATGACATGTCCACTCCATGACTTGGGACCAATCACACAGCACTTGGGATATACGATACCCCTGCGAGAAAAAAATTCTGGCTGGAGCTTGTACACAAAATGGGTTCTCAGAACTCAAAGAAACACAATTTTCATCATGTAGCTACATCAACGAGAACTAATGGCTTCATTTCTTGCTATGTATAAATCAGCCTTTAGTTAGACTTTTAATGTCAAGCCTCTAATGAAAAGGCTGCAATTCCATAACAAGCAGTAAGACTAATAATGGAGCTTTGATAAAGCCATAGCCCACATCACTTGGCATCTTTAGTGAAAGAAAGCTCCAATTATTTGACTGTATTTGCTCAAACATTTGCTTTTTTAAACAAAACCCTTGGAGCTATAATAAAGCTATAAATTTTGTATCTAATATACAGAAAAATAAAAAGATTTAGTGTAGTTCATATGTTATTTATATCTTAAGTGGTGACTGTTGCTTTTGAGTTACACAAGTTAAATTTAGAAAGGTTGAGGGTTGCTTCTAATCACCCGCATGACTCTTTAACCATTTTTAAAGAAAATATTTGTCAGGAATATTTCATACACGTTTAAAATTATTGCCTTTTTTTAATAATGTGAGCAGCTACTGAATGTTCAATCCTTCCTTCCTTCCTTCCTTCCTTGGCTGTTACTGTTTCTGTGTGGCTGTTCAGACAAGGCCAGTTGATGGTAATTATTTATGAGACTTGGTCAAGGCCCATTACCTCTGATGGGAACGTCATTGCTTGCCAGCACAGAGTGGGGCTGGGTATGCAGTGTAAACTCTGGGACCACAGTCCCTCGTCTATTAGCCTTACATTTTGATCAATTAACTAAGACCTTGTGGGTGTTTCTGACCGTCTGCTGAAACCAGTTTCTTTAAATAGGCTGACATGAAGGAGAGCACACGTTTTGCGGCACTGTCAACCTGCATACGGTACTCTCAGGCTGTGCGCACAGTGACCTCACATGTGGTAAAACAGAAGTGCTTATGTTCTGGGTGGGTGACATCATGACCACATAATCACCATGTATATGTAAGGAGAGTAATTGTAACCGTTACTGTGTACCGGTATGTGAGATGCAAATAGGGAACAAAATGGTAATAAGTGTTTGGGGCTGAATAAGAGACAAGAAAGGTGTCGTGTGCTCATCTGAAACGTTTCTGTGTTTACAATCACTTTTCCCTTCACATTTATTTCAGCTTTTCTTTTTCTTACATTGTGTTTGCGCAGGCGTTTGTGAAAATGTGTGAACTAACACCACCTTCTAAAAAAGCTGCTGTTAACCAGAGTGTGTGTGTTTTTTCCTCTTTCTTCTGTGTGATGTGTGAAGTGGTTTTGCAGAGCGGCTGTAGAAGTTATTTTTCATAATGCTCTGCTCTTTGGATCCAGCCTTTAGAATACTAATGGGTCCTTGCTGCGCGAGTCTAAGTGGTACAAATCTAGTTTGATAGTTCAGCCTCTGTGTTATTTGTATTTCTAGCCTTTTTCTCTGTCTCTCCTCTATGTTGTTGAGGTCCCACAGGACTTTTTTTTTTTTTTTTGTCTTAGTGGATGCTAAAAAAGATTTGGGTTACTTTTGGATTTGGTGAATCAAAAGAAGATATTTCAGATAAGGAATTTTGCACAAACAGTTTGTGCAGTAGAGAATGGAAGGAGATGGTGCATTCACCCCCTAAAATGCCTCGAACTACCTGATATCAATAGAAACACGGTTGGAGTTGTTTTTTATTTTTTGGAAAAGAGCGCACACGTTGCTACAACCACATTAAAGTGCATCGGAACAAAAAAGAGGGCTGTTTGCATGTCTTGCAGCTATAGTAAATATACTAGAATGTTCAGTAAAGTAAAGTTGCTATCAGTGCTTCTTGACATTTGCGTTTGATTACAATATAAGCAGATGTTTAGAAGTTTTATTAATTTTTTAGATAAAATAATTTCTCGTTTTGGAGAACTGGTAAATGAACATAAAATTTGTTATTGCAGATCTGTGCATAAACAAAAAGTAAGAACAAACTTTTGGTGGAAGTGAGTCACAAAACTTATTTTGTGGATCGTTAACTACGAGAAACCCTCCAAAAAAATACTGAACGATTGAAGTTCAAGGAGCCAAATTTTCTCCCCTCAATCACAATTAGAACCAGTTGAATGTCCAGTGTCCTGCAGTTTAACTGTGATTTTATTTAAAGGACCCTATCACTAATAAAATTATTATTTTTTGGTCTGCTCTGTTTAGGAGAAGACAACGTTCCAACAGCAGTTCTTCTCAGGGTTCATCTCGCAGGAAGAGGAGCCGAAGTGCAGACAGAGACAAAGGGAGAAGCCGCCGCTCAAACAGATCACGCAGCCGGGACAGAAGGTAGCACCATCACACAAACTGTTCGCTCTATACGCTCTCATTTTTGTTCGCTGAGTCGTCCGTCTGTCCATCTATTATCTTTACCCGCTTTTTCCTTTTCGAGTTGCGGGGGTCACTGGTGCACATATCCAACAGTCACTGTGCGAGAGGTGGGGACACCCTGGACAGGTCTCCAGTCCATCACAGGGACAAATAGAGACAAACAACCATTCACTCTCTCACTCACATCTAGGGACAATTTAGTCACCAATCAGCCTAACATGCATGTTTTTGGTCTATGGGAGGAAACTGGAGTACTGGGAGAAAACCCACGCATGCACAGAGAGAACATGCAAACTCCACCCAGACATGTCCCCGGCCGGGATTTTATTGGGCGACCTTCTCACCGAGAGGCAGCAGCTCTACCAGCTGAGCCACCGTGCCGCCCTTGTTGAGTTGTGTTTTACCTAAACTAGCCTGAGCTGCTTTTTTGAGACAACAAAAAGTTACGATGGTAAGTTTCATATCTAAAGGTGAAAAGTAATTTCCCTTGGAAAGGTTTGTGGTTTTGTCTTAAAAATCAGCATTTGGATTGCAGGGATGTAACTGTACTCGCATTTGAACTGGGGACAGTTGTACAGATGTTTTGGAAGGGTACAGTGAACTGATGGACCACCACTCCCTGAGTGAACACGTTTTATGTAACTGCACTTTGCCAGCAAAATGAGAAAAAAGAAACAGAGAAAGGTCCTGTTTAAACACTCGTTACCAAACCGTGCACGACTGGTTCACAATATTACCTGTACTCAGAAGCAAAAACCTGCGTGTAGGGCTGTGCGATATGACGATATATATCGTGGGGACGATAGAAACGTGTCTATCGTGCTACTTTCCTTCTATCGTCTCTATCGTGATAAATAAGAATAAAAAAATAACTGTCGCAAAGAAGCTTCATATGGGGTTTTGCGAGATGACGGCGCTGCTTTGTTTGACGCACGCGCGGGTTTGCGACACATGCTTTACGTTGTTAAACTCGAGAGCAACAGAGCCGCACGCGCATGAAGCCGGTGTCACAAGGAGAAAACAGCTGCACAGGCAGCCCGAGGAATAACTTTTACCAAAAAGAGGGGGAGCTCACCTTGTTAGCTTCCATTATTTCGCTCCGCTGAAACTCTGAGACAAAATGGGTCCAGAGGACACGAAGTCCAACCGAGTCCGAACTCGGGTCCAGTTAACCAATACAAAACAGACCAGAGACACAACAGAACCGCAATCAAACGCAACATTTTCTCTTTTCTGTTTCTTGCTTTGTTTACTCAAACTTCAGAGCGGATTTCTTCTTCGTGAGTTTCATTAGCAGCTGTTGTTTTACCGCCACCTGCAGGAAAAATTTGGACCAAAGTAGAAAAGGAGTTGTTTGTTTGTTAGTTTATTCATTTTATAAAATGAAATACAACAATTAACGTATTCATAATAGAAAAAAAATAATAAAATGAAAGGTAGCAGATGAAGAATAAATCTTATTAAATATGCTCCTTATTCATCTAATAACAGTTCAAACAATATTTTCTATAATAACAAAATAAGTAAATAACTCAGTCAATTTTCAATTCACATATATCACACATTAAATTAGATTAATTTATATTTTTTTAGCAATTCATTTTTTACCAGTTTCTTAAATACAAGGAATGATTTGGCTTCCTTAACATTTGTCATTAAGTCATTCCATAATCGTACTCCTTGAATTAAGGTAGATCTTAGGTAGATCTAGTTTCTACTTTGGTCCAAATTTCCTTGTTCTTTTTGTTCACATTCTTATAATTGTAACTATCTGTAGTAAAATAATAAAATAAAAAAACTTTGGTCCAAATTTTTCCTGTGCACACACACACGCATCGTGTTGTATATATCGTGATATATATCGTTATCGTGATATAAAAATGTCCATATCGTGATATATGATTTTTTCCATATCGCCCAGCCCTACCTGCGTGTTTATTTTAAATCAGCTGTGTGAGAAAAGCTCTGCCTGTGGACAGCTGCAGGGAGAGGTGAGAGGTGCAGCTATGACAGGCAGTTGCATAAAGTAAGCAATACTTTGAAAAGTATTGTGGCAAGCCTTAGACCCTCCATACTAACAGAAGTGGTTTATTTTTTTGGTCTTTGCTTCTGGGGCAGTTATTGTCTGTTAAAAACAAGTCACATTTGGCCTATGTTTGTTATTGAACAGAACCTGTACTAAATTATGATCCACATTGAACAGTAACTTTTTAGTGCACTGATGCACCCCTAGTGACCGCTGTGACATCTGTCTTGTTTAAGATGAAACATTCTGGAAGAGTATGATGCATAAACATATCATTTAGTGCTTTATACAGTATATTGTGTCATCATACACAAATACATGAAAACTTGTGTTCCAAGTCACTGGGCTTTGCATGCATGACGTGCATACATTTATCAATTTTTCTATATTTGTGTGTGCGTGTGTGTGTGTGTGTGTTTTAATCATACAGAGCAATAGCAAAGCATGTGTGACACTCCAACGATGTTCAGTCAGGTCATCTGGACGGTTTCTTTTTTGTTGTTGAGACGTTCCGTCCTTCATCTGAAGGACTTCTTCAATCTGAGGAGCCACCAACAAACTGAGTCCCACCACAAGCAGCACGCTCCCATAGTGGGGGAAAAAAGTTTTCAAGATGACCTTCAGGGCTCGCCCTCTCCCCCCGTCAACTCCTCTGAGGCAGCCTTACCAAATTGGTTCAAAACACCAAAGTTCATGCTCAATAATCCAGGTAGTAATCCAACAATGTTCGGTCATGTCATCTGGAAGTTTTCTTTTTTTTTTCTGAGACGTTCCATCCTTCATCCGAAGGACTTCTTCTGGACCAGTTGGATTCTTACTTGGATTACTGAGCATGAACTTTGGTGCATGTGTGACACTGTTGATTCTGTTTGCCCAATACAGCTCTCTTTGAACTCATTAGGTCAATCATTAGACATATATAAAGATGAATAATTATTGTTTCTGTTGATTTATGCAAGACTTTTGAGTATGCGCCTGCACCACATAATACACTACACACACAAACACACACACACACAAATATAGCAAGTCCTGTATCCCTTTCAGTAACAAAAAGAGAATGTCTCTGTGTGTGGTGATCCATGTCATTAGCATCACTAATCTGTTGCTAATGAACCAGTAAACCGTTCTGTTTTTTAAATCCCTCTCACACACACACACACACAGTCACAATCACATGAAAACACGCACAGATGTGCAATTGAAGAAAAGGTTGTCATAATATATGCACAAGCAAGGCCCTTTGTTTACTTGTGTATGGCTGCGGGGGAGAGCAGAGATCATTTTAATCACAAAGGAAAACTGTTTTAATATCTTCATTACAGAAATTTTGACATGAATGGATTATGCAACAGAGATGCTTCGACACGTGCGGTTGATGGTTGCATGAAAAGACACAGCACTTTCAACTCTCCAACCACAGACTCTGGAATAGGCAACACGATGCAACCATTTATCGAGAGAAATCACACAAACAAGATTCCACACGTTGTCCCATCGCTCTCTGTGGTACGGTGGCAGTCGCTCACAGAGCCACCGGTGATTAAAAGATCAGCCGAAAGTTGCGTCGCCGTTATCGCGTGAGATGAAAGGTGACGGGGATTTGGGAGATTTGGAATTAGAATCGATGACATCGGTGTTTGCTTACACTGCACTGCGATTAGGAGCGTTGTGTAATCGGCTTAGCGGTAAGCGAGGAGCGGGTGGGTTGGGCTGGCGTTGGGAGAGCGAGGCAGGCTTGTGAGGTGGAGGTAGTGATATGCAAAATGATATTTATGATAAATTTATGCCATTAAGTGATGGCAGCTGTAATTTTTGTCATTGCTAGAGCTGAAACTTTAAATTGTTTATTAAAAATAACAAGTTTTCATGATGGTTATTAAGTTAGAACATTTTTTTCAAAAAGTTTTGAATTGTATAAAAACGGGTTTGACGAGAATCCTTGGAACGGTGCATATGCTCCTTTCGTGTGTTTGTGAAATTAAAGTAGTCTGATGTGCACTATGCACAGGTGCCACAATTTGTCAGTGCTTTGCGAGCGCGCGTGGATGAGGCTGCCGGAGCTGGCTGATGGATCAGAGGAGGATTGAGTGGACAGAAGCTCATGATTGATGCTCACACAGGATATGAGGCGCCGCCTGCCACCCCGTACCTGGCCACAGCAGCCCGGGACAACCTTCAGAATGAGAAAGAGGAGCTTGAAGATAGCGACTGGAGGCAGTTTGGTGGGGGAGAGGGGTGGGTATGTACCGGTATGTGTGGAAAAGTTGGCAGAGAATATAAAAAGTGCAGAAGGAGTAGGTTGAGTGGGGAAATCCTAAAAAGGGTAAGCAGTAGAGAGAACTGATGGACCTGAGAGGGATATTATTCAGTAGAAATGAGAATAATAACGTCCACATCAGAATATTCCAGGAAGGAAGATTGGGACCTTAGTGGTCCATTGTGGGTTGAAGTAAAGGAATATTATTACCTTCTTTTTGATCTCTAATGTATCAGTAAAAAGTAAAACAATTCCTGAAATAAGAATTATGCTTTATCATGCGTTTACCATTTATTGTTGCTTCCCTCTTTTTTTTTTCTTCTTCCTGCCCTCCATCAGAGAAGGGCCAGGTCCCTTAGAGGCAGTCAATCTTACCCTGAAATGTAAAACAGACAAGGGGAACAGATTACCTATTTGCCATTAATGTTTATTCTCTTTGAAGTTGGCGGCGATATCAGGCAGTGTGTGTGTGTGCTGTGCCTGCATGTGTGAGGTTTATTGTGTGTGCGTATGCATGCATGTATGTGTAGGATTCAGTGAATACATGTTCGTGGTGGTGGGGGGGTTTTCTTGTGAACTAGTCCATTGTGGGGGGAGAGCAGTGTGGAGCATGGCAGCTGTATCGTACAGTGATCTGATGCAGTCCAACAAAGATGGCACAGTTTGTCATCACAGCCGGATCACAGACACGTCTTTAGGTGAGCGTGGTGGAGTGCTGTAACGCTCGGCTTTTATTGCCGGTCGCACCAGGGCTCACATGTGTGTGGCTCAGTCACTCATTCTGTCAGTCTCTCATTGAGCACAATTATAGAGCATTAGGTGAGGAGGCTCGGCTGGTGTTACGAACCTACCACTTGACTAGCTAAAGAATAGCTGAGCTCATCATTCCTAGATAGGCGTTCATGCATGGATGCATGCGCACATAGGAAAGTATTTACTTCAGGGCACACACAAACATATTCATTAATATTTCAGGGCTGTGTTGAGTTAGCAGGGCAGAGTGCTAATGTAAGGACCTGCTAACGCTAGAGTAACTTCATAGCTGGTTTGCTGTCTTCAGATGAATCAGAGTGAGACCTTTAATTATCTCTCTTTAACCTTAAGGAAATCGCTCCCCTCATCCCCCAAACCCCACCCTACTCCTATAGTTAGCCAGGTTCAGCATTGTCTCAAGCATCTGAAACACAAAGGGAGCACAGAAGTGGTTGGGTTTAGGACTCTGTAGGGGATGTTGAGCTAACATGGACAGATATAGCTAAGTTCAAACTACAACAGCAATCTTGTGATTCTGATTTTGTATATGTAAAACAAAAAATACAATTAGTCAAGGTTATTCTTGTGTTAGGGTAACCCATTTTAATATTTGGAGTTTATGCACGTATATACTGTACTGTAATTTCGGGACTATTGAGCACACCTGAATATAAGCCGCGCCCACTAAATTTAAAAATAAAATTATAATTTTACATAAATAGGCCGCACTTGTCTATAAGCTGCAGGTGTACATGTTGTAACATGATATATTTATACAGATTTAAAAAAAAAAAAAACTTTTAATTATAACCCGCACAAATACAGTAAATTTCTTCTTTTTTTCTGAACAGTGCCTGTAACACGGCTGATACAAAAAATACAGTAGTCTACCAGGAAGTCATTGATCGCTACACCCGACAGAGACATGTTGGGAAGTTATGTGAGCACGTGGGTGTGATGAAGCTAAATGTTTTGGAAGCAAGAAGCTCGTTAGCCCATAAAAATAAATAAAAAATCCATAAATTTGCCGCAGCATTGTATAAGCCGTGGTGTTCAAAGCGTGTGAAAAAAGTAGCGGCTTATAGTCCGGAAATTACGGTACTTCGTTGAGGGCCTTGAACACATTTCTTTTATTTTTGCAAATTAAAAAAATTGGTATTTTTATTTGATGTAAGCACTTTGTTTACTGGTTTCCAGTAATGTGTGACTCTGATATACGTAGTACGTATATAGAAATGTATAACCTAGGGATGTAGTGGTGCATGTTTAACTACAGAACATTCTTTGTATAGGTCTTTCAGTTCAGCATTTGTGTATGTTTTTACAGTCTGCACAAATGCAGAGCTTCAGTGTATGAAACTAAATGCAGTTTGAGTTTTCCTCATGCAAGTTTGGAATTTTAGTGGAGGGCACACAATGTACGTGCATGTCAAACATGAATGTAATACAGTAAAAAATAAAATAAATTCAAAAATCAAAACTAAATGTTCTTGTTGTGTATAGCTAGTTCAAATGTAATAATTTACTTAAAAAAATACCAAAAACATAATCCAAATGTAAACATTAGTGGTATAAGAGAAGACATATAAGGTTACAGGACAAGCTCAGCTGCTCATGGCTGACAGTTTACACACATCCAAAGCAAAATGAACAAAAGCAGCCAACATGAAACAAGACCCAAAGGTTTAAATGCATGCTGAAAGTAACAGAGTGCAATTAATACATTTACACTCGTCTGCATTTTAGCTAGAAACATAATCATAGCTGTTTAGCAAAGTACAAGCTACAGGTGTCCACAACTCATCAAAGACTTCTGTCATGCCTGGTACCCACTGCCCCGGTGTCGGGCGGCTGAAGCGGCCGGTTTACATTCAAAGTCTATGAGGAGACGCGTGGAGTCACGGCGAACCGGGAAGCGGCGCGATTCGAGTGATCGAAGCGGCGCGGCGGCAGCCTGCAGTTCCTTTTCCACGCACGCGCGCGTCCAAATCAACATAGGCGTCGAACTGCCAACGCCGGTTTACATTCAAAGTCTATGAGGAGACGCGTGGAGTCACGGCGAACCGGGAAGCGGCGCGATTCGAGTGATCGAAGCGGCGCGGCGGCAGCCTGCAGTTCCTTTTCCACGCACGCGCGCGTCCAAATCAACCTAGGCGTCGAACTGCCAACGCCAGAAAATTCGATCTCTGGTGGCTCGACGCGTCCAGCAAACAGTCGGGAGAGCCTCTGCTATCTGATTACACAACCACAACGGGACTTTTTTTGGACTTTTTAAACTTACCGGATCGAGCCTCCATGAATTGGAACCAAACTCCGGTAAGAAACGTGACATTTTTACAGTTGCTGCTGACAGGCTGCTGTTCTCTCCAGTGTAGATCACCCCAAACATTAAAAAAACGTTTTAATCTCATCAAAGACCGTCGGAGGTGCAGTTAACACAACAACTGAACCCGGAAAACGAGCTAGAGACCCCTCCCTCTGCCACCCCCTAGTGCGCGTCATCAGACGGTCTTCAGTGGCTCAGTGGGACCGTGACAAGCGGCCAAAAGGGG
>JBBPBX010002400.1:70242-87441 GCA_038048925.1 Garcialebias charrua | reverse complement strand
GAAACAGACATATCTTTATACACAGGTTGATCTATAACTCCAAAATTAATTTAGCTACAATTTTGAAACTTTTTACTCATTTACAACATTACAATTATGACATTTATAATGTTTATTGAAGAAAATTTTGAAATTTACTTTACACGGTCTTTAAATTTGACCAATATTAATGTAAACCTTCAGAATCATATAGAAATGTACACCAAATTATTACATATCTGTTTTACCTGTGGTTGTCTGCTTTCTGTATCCAACTTTAAAAGATTGAACCCCAGACTTTACCAGCTCATCAAAAATGTCTGAATAAACTTCAGTGTCTGAGGTGTCAGTCAGGACAAGTACATCTTCTGTGAAGAGTTGAGGCTGAAAGCTGAACTTGTCCATAACTGAAAGAAAGACAATTTAAGTATCATTAATTATCAAAACCACCAATTCAAGTGAAAACTTTACAACAATTTAAATCACAGAAATACAAACCCTCTTGAAGAAATTGGAGGAAATGAAAGCATTCATCACTTTGTGGAACTTTAACATACTTCTGCACTCCCCCATATTCCACCTTTGCAAGCATCTCCTGTGTGGATATTAAATAAAAATGAGTTTTGCGCTAATTAGGTGCACAAATAATCTGGTAATCAATTTCAGCATAGTAAATAAATTGAATCATTTTCAACTAAAACTTGTATGAGGGGTGTTCTTTAGTTAGGCAACCACAGTAAATAAACACTATCTAGTTTTACAATTTACAACTGGTGTAATTTTAAAGTTTGTATATTACTGAGTAAAACTACAGTATTTCCTGTTTTTTAGCACTTTAAGCCTTTCTCTAAAGAGAACTTGAAGAAGCAGATGGTTCTCATTATCTGATTTTTAAATAATAAAAAAACAAATAACCATCTGTTTTACAATATTCTAGCAAAGAAAGAAAGAAAGAAAGAAAGAAAGAAAGAAAGAAAGAAAGAAAGAAAGAAAGAAAGAAAGAAAGAAAGAAACGATTCTATTACTGCACATCTTTAACGTTAATATTTAGAACACGTTTAGTAACATTGTGCGCTATCTGGGGCTCTCTCATAAACTGAAGAATGCAGACAATTGCTAGTAATTACGGGATCCTGAGAAAATAAGTCGGGATCCCGACTTAGTTTCTTAAAGTTGCTTGAAGCTGATCGATGTCCGTTGTGTTTCAACGATTTAAAATTGCTGTTCTTACTGAGGAAGCTCAGTTGACTTGTGTTGTGTGGTGCCGCCATATTCCAGAAACTTTTGTTATGGTTGTGGAGCGTTTATGAGCTGTAAAGAGTCCGTGAAGTTGTGTTCTGCTGTGCTAAGCTAATGTAAAAGCTACGTCTCAATCACGTCTGTTTACGAGCTGTGATTGGATGAAACAAGAAGCTGGATGAAACGAGAGCTGTGATTTGTCAATTACACAGTCGTGTCTGTAAGGCGAGCGCTGATTCGCCGAAAGCGGTGACGCAAGTCGCTGCGACAGGCCACTTTTGACGTCATTTACAGGCGCTGCGTTGAAAAGAAAAACGGAGATTTTTGTAAAGTTTAGAAAACTTAATAAAAGCCATCTAAACTGTCTAACCACATCGATTTGTCTCTTAAAAGAACGCGATTCAAGCGGTTATCACATCCCGACTAAAAACTAATTGTAAAATGTTGATTTTGACCGAATTGTTAGATGCTACACGCAAGCTAACATTTAGTTTCTCAGGATCCTGAGAAACTGAGTCAGGATCCCGAGAAAGTTTCTCGGGATAGTAATGAATTAAATTCAAAACCTCAACCTTTTTTATTTTTACCCAAATTTCACCGTGTGCATAAATTTTTGAAGGAAACGTGGGACCCAATCAGTACATGTGCTACTGCCGGTTTGCTAGTTACATAGTTTTCAGATTTTAAATGACCATATCACTTTATACCGAAATTTCACAATCTAGAAATTATTATAGATGTATTTAAGTTATTCAAAACTGACTGAATGTTCACCTTCCCACTTTTTTCTTATATATGTCCGCAAACAATACATTTCGGCGAGCTAAACCAGATATTATGCTATCATGAGCAATGTGGCTAATGCCTATCTGTCTTGACTCAAAATAATAACAAAACTAATAATTACAACTATCTGAGAAAACTTACTTACCAAGCGTGGTAAACAAATCTGGCATGTGCAAAATGTTCTGAAGAGCTTTGCTTCTGTCGCTTTCGTTTCAGTCCGAACATGTGGTTCTGGGGGTGGAGTCAATGAATTAACTCTTTCAGTGTTATAGCCACTGTAGGAGTTCAGGGTTAAGAAGTCAAGAGTTAATGTTTCTATTTTAACACCTTCAGATTTGATCTATTAACACTCAGTTATAACACTCGATCTTAACTACCAATATTTTACACCCCAGAGTTACATAAATAGCATTTGCCTCTACTAGAGTAAAATTAACTCTGCTTTTGCACAAAGTCTGCTAACACCAAAACATTTAACACTTCAAAATTTGCAGTGTAGGTGGATCTGCGGTGGAAGTGGTCTCCAGCTACAAATACTTGGGTGTACACTTGAATGATAACCTCAGCTGGACCAACAACACCACCAGCCTGATCAAGAAAGGTCATCAAAGACTCTACTTCCTCAGACGGCTGAGACGTGCTGGTCTGAGCAGCCCAGTTCTCACCTCGTTCTACAGGTGTGCAGTGGAAAGCGTCCTGTGCTCCAGCATCAACGTGTGGCATGGAGGCTGCACAGTTGCAGAGAGGAAAGCTCTACAGAGAGTGGTGAAGGCTGCACAGAGGTCTGTCGGAGTCAGTCTCCCCACCATCACAGACATTTACACCTCCAGATGCAGGAAAAGAGCCACCTGCATCATGAAAGACCTCACTCACCCAGCACACTCACTCTTTGCCCCACTCCCCTCAGGACGGAGGTTGAGGAGCATCAAATGTAGAACCACTAGACTGAGGAACAGCTTCTACCCTGAGGCTGTTAGACTCATGAATAAATAAATAAGAATAAACACTGCAAAATATCACATCATGCTGATGCTGATCTGTTTTCTTGTTGCTGTGTTCATCTGTGACCATCTGCTCATACAGACTCATGTTCGTGCTGCTGTTTATAATGATGTTTTTCCACTATATTAGGGCTTAGTGTATTACTAGTTGATGTTTTTCTTAGTTAATTCTAGATGTTATTACTGTTTTTCTCTTGCATTTGTTGTTGGATGTAACTGGGACCCCGTGTACATAATCTCGTTTTCATCACATGTACCACATGCGGTGCAAATGACAATAAAGACTCTCTGACTCTGACTCTATGTTTCCTAGCGTTCAGTGTTAGACAGTGGCGGCTGGTGATTTTTTTTTTATGGGGGGGCGCCATAATTTTTTTTAAGCATGTGTAGAAGTATGCATAATTATGTTTGTATACTGTAAAGTAAGTTTGTTCATGTTTTTATTTGTATATATCAGGTGTATCCATTTGTATAAAACTATCATTAATAAAACATGGTTCATCTTCACCTTGTTTGAGGCATCAGTGTGAAAAGAGAATGGGAGTGTTCTGCTTCCACTTTTCAATTTTTGGACAACTTCTATCATATTCTGTTATAATTATTTTAGTAATACAAGTTCATAATATAAATAGAATTGTGAGGGTCCAGACTTAAATAAGGACAAAGGTGTTCAAAAATCCACCAAATAATTCAATTTAATAGTTCCAAAAATAAACTAACAAAGAATAAAATTTCAATGAAAAATAAATCAAAAGATAATAACAAATTTGGGCCCAACTTAAACAGGTCAACTGAAGTCTAACAAGGAGGAATGATTCCAGATTAGATTTTAAATAACTGATTTATGGGGAAGAAAAATGATCTATTTTACTGTGATCCACCTGATGAGCTCCACCTATACTTAAGGCTGCAGTCAAGTCCTACTCTTCGCTGGAGCATTGATGCCTACTCATGGTATTTATGCTTCTAGCCAGTTTGTGAGTACAGTACTTTGAGAGACACTTACCTTGTTTTTTGTTGTGTTTCCAGTCCTCGTTTCCATCTTGGTCCTGGGACCAGTTCACTGAGCTGGGGCCACCCACAGCATCGCCAACACACCCACAATGGATTCCACCGTGGAGAATCAGCCAGAAGATATGCACCACCCATGGCCTTATTAAAAAAATATTGAAAGATTATTGAAAGACTATTCAGTACAGCAGGACAGATTCTCTCTCCCAAAAGAGACAGACTGGACAAAAAAATAATATATTCTGAACTTGAACAATAAATTCTTGCTGCAATATTAAAATGTGTCAGTTCATGGGACGTTAGGAGACAAGAGATGTTTCCAAATGACTCAACACTTGGGTCCAAGTTTTGCAAATGGTGTCAGGAAGTTAAAATATTGTTCACTATTGACCCATTACAAGGTTGACTAGACAGTATTTTAATCAGAGTTGATGACAAACTGGAGTTGAAGTGATCAATGTCTATTCCTTTGTTAGGTCTAATGCTCCTTTTTTCATCAGACAACTTTTACTTCAATGTTTTTACTGGTTTTATTTTGTGTTAAATAAAAAAATTCAGAGGTATAATCATTCCTCTTTCTTATTTTATTTAATGACATTTAACCTGCAGGTCATCCCTGAAATTCTGACGCACACAGAATCACAAGCCCAAGTGTGAACGGTGTCACACAATAAAAACATGCACTATCTGCAGCATTGTTCTTTAAACTGGAACAACACTTTTAAAGTATTACAGAAAATATACATACAGTACGCACACTTAATGATACTGTAGGCCATTGCGTTAGGTAATACATTCAGCAAGTACTTTTACTTTAATACTTTAAGTATTTTTAAAAGCAAATACTTATTTACTTTTACTTAAGTAAAAACATTAATGTGGTACTTCTACTTACACTAGAGTACATTTTTGTCTGTTTATTTGTACTTTTACTTAAGTACAGTGTTTGAGTACTTTCTCCTCCACCACTGCTTTTAACTAGCATTTTGATACTTTCAGCAAAAAAAATTGCTACTTTTAGTGTTTTGCTACTCATCAATATTTTCCTCTTTTTGCTGAAGCTTAGCAGTTTAAGTACTGTATCTGTCTTTTAGCTACTGTCAGGAGATGTGGCAGAGTGAAGAAATATGTTTATAAAAAATGTTACATACTGAACCTTTAACACAGACACTCTGAGGAGTAAAACAGTTCATGACATGAGCTGAAGATGGACAGACAGGAGTCGTCTTAAGACATTCGGGTTTATAAGTTATAACTAGCAACTTTTATAATGTTGTACAGTACACCACAGATAAGCACAGCTAGTAGCTACTGTTGACTGACCGCAACACAACACACCACGCCACGCACACAGAGATCAGCTCAAACTTTGCTCATGTAGCGATTCATTAAACTCACTTAATATTGCTTGCTTACCTGTGTAGAAAGGCACCATTAATATTTACTGCTGTTTCAATGTCGCTAGTTGCGTGTGATCAGCTCTGACTGTGTACAGAGATGGTCCCCCACTCCGGCCCCCCTCCTCGGCAGTCGAACCGGAAACACACAAACCGCAGCGATACACGAGACGAGTCCAAGCCTCCGGGCGACGGAAAATGCGACCTGTACAGTCCAATAGTTTTGGACAGATGGGACATAAACTGCGCATGCGCTTAGCGCTAGTTTATAATTAGATTCAATGGAAAAGCCGTTAGCGGCGCCCAGCGGGGAACCGGAAGTACGTCACAATCAGAAAACGTTTTTTGAAACAAACATCATTACTCATAAAATATTTATCCTACACAACTAAAAACATATATGCATACATTTCGAAATATTTTTATTTTATTATTTCATTTTTATAAAAAAAAATTAAATCTTCAAATGGTGAAGAGCTGCAGGTTCCAGAGGGGCGGCGCCCCTAGCGCCCTCTAGTGGCGGCCGCCGCTGGTGTTAGACATGATTTGTTTCTGAAAAAGAAACCCAGTTTAACTTTCAGTTCCCTTTCAGTCTCGTCTCTCAGTGCAACATACTTGCTATGGGAATTGCGCCCCCGCGCGATTAACTGAAGGAATATACTCACGCCTTTACGGCTAGGGGCGTCATCGCCGTGCCAGAGGCCCCGCCCTCTGGGTACTTAAGTGGCTTGCGCCCCTCCATCTTTCTCTTTTTGCCCTTCACCTCGCTTAAACCTGAACTACCTCTTCGCGGGACTTCTCTGTTGCTTCATCGCTCAACCTGAGGTGAGCTTGCTCCCTGCACAGAGCGCACAGAGAATTATTCCTGCGTACTACTGGACTAGCGAAAGCTAGTCCGGCACATTTCTCTTAACCCCGAAGTATTTTCTTCTCCTCTCTCTACAGGTTGCTTCGCTCGACGGCGCTAACTACGCCACAAAAAAAAGCTACCTCGCTAACTCCTAGCGATATAGCCAGCGAAAGCGATGCGACGGAGGAGACATTTCAAGAAAAAAGATAAAAGATTCTGGAAGGACTCGCTCGCCTCATCTCGGACATGCCTCCGGAGAAAGGAAAACGAAAGGCGAGACTTCCAAGGAATACCAACGGGACGGCAAGCCCAACTTTGCGCTCCTGTCCCTGTGGATGCAGCTTTTCCCTGGCAGCAACGGACACCCACGAGGCCTGTCCAGTCTGCTTGGGAATGCTTCATGCAAAAACAGCACTGGATACGCCCGACTTTTGCCCACACTGCAGCCTCATGATGGATGCGCGCGGTGCTGCGGCATCGGGTTGACCTCGTCACCAAAGCCATGGGCTCTTCAGCGACAAGAGCGGACGCGGACAGCACGTAGCCACTCACTCCCACAGTGGAGTTAGAGAACATGGCTCTACATGACAGCACACGTGTCAAATGGGATGACAGCCCTGACGTGCTGGCTCCTATGGTGGACCTGACAGTCGAATTCGACACCCGTGGCATGTTGAACGAGGACGAGATCTCGATTTCAGCCTCGGGCGAATTTTCAATGGAGGAAGCGGATGTGGAACTGGAGGATCAGGGTGAAGATCTCTCCCAGACCCAGGTACCTGTGCTCCCAGAAACTGACTTTTCCATCCCTGCTCTGTTCGACTTGTGCCACAGAGCAGCGGACGCCCTGCACATCCCATGGCCTGAACCTCCGCCTCGCCAACAGGTCACGAGGCTGGCAGGAAACTATTTTTACTCGAAGCAGCAGGCCGCCACGAGGCAAAAGATGCCCGTGTTCCCGGACTTCCTCACAGAACTAACTCGCACCTGGACTCAACCAAGAGCCCCCATGCTCCTTCCCCTCTCACAGTTCCTCGACGTAGACGGGATGGATGAAGTGGGAATAGCTAACGTGCCTCAGATTGAGGACACACTAGCGTCTCACCTGGCTCCTAAATCATCAGGAACAAAACCAACTCTTCCCAGCAAGGCTTGTCGAGCCTCAGCGTCTCTACTCGAGAAATGCTACAGGGCTCAGGGACTCGCGGCACGCGCCATGAACGCGTCCGCGTTAATGCAGGCTTACCTAGCGGAAAAGCTGCAACAGCTCCAAACAACAACGGACAAGCAGGCGGCTGCCGAATTGCTGGATGAAGCCCGCAGAGCAACAGACTTTGTGCTCCGTATGATGGGGACAGCTGCTGTTGCACAGGGCAGGGGAATGGCGGAAGTGGTCATCGCGATCCGCCACCTTTGGATGACTCTGACGGATCTCCCGGAGGGACAAAAGGTGCCTTTTCTCCACCACTCGATAGAGCCGGAGGGATTGTTTGGTAAAGCTTTGGAGCGAATTCAGACCAAGCTGGACCAAAGACGCAGACAGGCGGAAGCTCTCCGGGTTGGTATTCCCAGGAGAAGCTTCAGCCCCCCAAGGGAGTTTGCTGGCAACAGACCTACGCAGTATCGGTACCACTCGGCAACGCGTGTCCCACCGCAGAAGCGGCCAGCATACGAGGAGGAGCCCAGGCAGAGACCCTCGCTGGGCCCACCTCGTACCGAGCACGCATGGGGCAAAAACAGGTTTGTCCCCCGCCAGGCGACCAAGCACAAGGCCTCCTCGGCGAATCGTGACAACAGACAAAAACGTGCCTGATTAACCAGGTCCACGTTTCCACGTTACAGGATCACCCGCCCACGTGGTAACGGGAATGATCCCTTCATGTCCAGACTTTGCTTGTAACACAGTACAAACAGCTGGTTTATTTACAGCATGCACAAATCATGCTTTCTCTGCTCTGAGTGACATAAAATCATGTACGTCATTGCACATAAGCATGAATAAAGTTCATGAAACAGCTCCTCTCTGTTTTATTGACTCTCAAAAAAAACAAAACAACAACAACAACACTCAATGTTCAGCAAAACAGGTCCTTCTGGCCTGCAAGCCGTCATACAGGGAGAGGGCCTTTTTCCCTCTCTCCCTCACGGCCCACGGGGTATTAGCATAATTAATAAACCCCAGCAGAGTGCCTCTGCAATGAGCAGACACAGAGACGTCTGCAACCCCCCCCCTCCCACATACACACACACCTCTCAGGGAGACAGTTGGAAAGGGTCACGTGCTCAAGCCCTCATTCCGTTGTGAACAATGGGACAGCCAATACACTAACCAGACGAACATGTGACATGTCCGCACCTCAGGGAGGCAAGCTGACAGAGTCTGACGACGGGGGGGCTACATCAGACGCCCTCAGGCAGCCACAAACTTCACACCTTCACAACAGTGACTGTGTTCAGCCTGCTGTGGATGAAAACAAGTCAGAGCCGAATCAGATCTCTCTTCCTGTTTTTCAAGGGGGACTGAGCTCTTTATCATCAAATAATCTGAAGTCTGCCAAACCAAAAGGAACACCCCCATGCTCTCACGGTGCAGCCGCTCCTTTGTTATTAACGAAAGACACGCAAAGCCCGAGCAGTACTCAGACAGCACGTCACCTCCCGTTCTGTGCTGATCCAAATCTGCTTTCAAAAATATTCCCCCAAAGGGTGAAACACAGACCTCGGTCGGTTTACATGGTACCAACGTTCCATTAAAGCCAAGGACCAGTAGACTGGACCACCCTAGAAAACGGATTGGAGTCAGGAGATCTGCTTGTTTACATAACTCGTAGCCTCACAGCAGGACTCCAAACTTGGAGGAGGAAAATAGACTTTCTGCTCCAAACCTGTCTAATAAGGATGACAGTTTACATCGGCCCTCAATTAACCCTGAGTAGGGTAACTTCAAAGTCAAAAGACAAAGTCAAAGTCAACTTTATTGTCAGAACTGCAATATGTACAGGACATACACAGAATTGAAATTTCGTTTCTCTCAGTCCCTCGGTGCAACAGTAACTATTTAAACATTGAAACACTGAAACATATAATAATAGACATAAGCATAAAATAGTAAAACTGTGACACTGTCCTGAGTTTTTGCATAATGGTATAAGAGTATAAAAATTTACACCAACTCTAAAACTAAAACTAAAACACTAAACATTTAATGAACATAATACTGTCCTGAGTTTTTGCATACTAGTATAAAAAAAGTATAAAAAGTATAACTATAAAATAAACTAAAGGTTCTAGCATTGACATTTGCAAAGTGGCAAAGCAGCATATGAGTTAATGTACACAGTATATGTATGAGGTAGTAGTTGATGTTGTTATAGAGGCAAAAGTGGCATATGCAGTAAGGCACATTGGGCATCCTTAAATAAGGCTGGTCAGAGAATACTGTATATGTATCAGCAGTGGTGTAGATATAAAAGTAGTGGAAATGTAAACAGTAGTAATAAATGTAAGCAGTAGTAATAAATGTAAACAGCACATCAGCAAGGAGGCCTCCTTCCAAATCTGGTTGACCCCCAGGGGTTAACAGCCTCTGTGTCACAAGAAGGGGCAGTGCAACCACTTAGGCCAGGAACTGCCAAAAGTCTCAGCTTGTTAGCTGAAAAGAACAGGTTGATGGCGTCAGACTTGCCAGAAAATGTGGTATTGACCATACAAAATGCCCGTGTTGGATCAACACAATCTTTATACATACAAAAGTGGTATGTTTTTGAAGCTTGGTGCTCAGAAAGAAATATTTCTTATGAATGCGACTTGGCTCAGCTCCTGACTTTCCTTCAGGACTTACTAGAAAAAGGTTGTTCTTATTCAACTATTAAAGTTTTCCTATCAGTTATTTCAGCCTGTCACGAAGGCTGGGGACACAGGACACCCGGAGCACATCCAATCATAATAAGATTTATGAAGGGTGTCCTTCGGACTAATCCATCCAACAGGACCCTGACCCCTGGTTGGGATATTGGCCTGGTCCTAGGGACCCTCTGTGACCCTCCATTCGAGCCACTGAGCGAGGTTAAGATAGATTTACTATCTTATAAAACTGCTCTACTCCTGGCACTTTGCTCAGTGAAACGCGTGGGTGACCTCCATGCATTGTCTGTACATCCAATGTGTACCAGATTCGCCCCTGACGGGTCAAAGGTCACACTAAGGCCTAATCCCGCATACATTCCAAATGTCTTGACTCTGAACCATAGGAGTCTAGACTTTGATCTCTCCTCCTTTCCACCTGCTCTTGTCCTCACTTAGGAACAGGAAAGGCTACAGGCTCTCTGCCCAGTGAGGGCTTTATGCACCTACATGCAGAGAACAGCCGAATGGAGGAAAACAAACCAGTTGTTCGTATGCTTTGCAGCACCTGCTACCGAGAGAGCCCTATCAAAACAATGCCTCTCACATCGGGTGACTGAGGCCATTAAAAGGGCCTACAGTAGCAAAGGTCAACAGGTACCCTCTGGAGTGCATGCTCACTCCACTAGGGGCTTGGCCACTTCCTGGTCATTATTTAAGGGTGTACCAGTGGCAGGCATCTGTGCTACTGTGAATTGGAGCTCATTAAATACTTTTGCAAAGCATTACAGTTTGGATGTTACTGCGGGTGACGTCACTCAGGCTGTCCTTTCTAACACACAATAGAAAGTAGCCTTGGGATGCCTGCTGGTCAAAGGCAGACGTTCACTCTAGCATGCATTTTACTGAGCATTTCAAGGGCGTGAATGGATTACGTTCCCATAGCAAGTATGTTGCACTGAGAGACCAGACTGAAAGGGAACTGAAAGTTATGCACCATAACTCATGTTCCCTGAAGGAAGGGAACGAGGTGCAACATAGCTGGCCCTTTTCAATGCTGAAAGCTTGGTGAAGTGCAACTTTGGAGAAAGATGGAGGGGCGCAAGCCGCTCAAGTACCCAGAGGGCGGGGCCTCTGGCGCGGCGATGACGCCCCTAGCCGTAAAGGCGTGAGTATATTCCTTTAGGTAATTGTGCGGGGGCGCATTTCCTATAGCAAGTATGTTGCATCTCGTCCCCTTCCTTCAGGGAACATGAGTTGTGGTAAATAACTTTCAGTTTCTTTACTAGGTTTTCCACGTGGAGTTTAAAAGAGAGATGCGAATCGACCAGGATACCCAAATATTTATAGGAATCAACAAACTCAATAGGGACACTGTTTGAGGATAAAATCAGAGGAAGAACTGCTGGGACCAACTTCCTATTTGAAAAAAACAACCCTTTGGTTTTATCAGCATTTAGGACAAGTTTGAGATGGGACAAATCTGACTGGATGATGTCAAAAGCGGATTGCAAAAACTGGAAAGCCTTAGCAACTGTTTTAGCTCGACAATAAACAACTGTATCATCAGCATAGAAATGTAAGGATGCATCAGGGATGCTCTGACCTACATTAGCTATGTAGATTGTAAAGAGGGTTGGTCCTAAGACTGAGCCTTGTGGTACACCATTTTTAACTGTTAAATAACTGGAAGAAGTACCGTTATGTTGAACACATTGCCTCCGATCGGAAAGATAATTAGAAAACCAACCAATGGTGTGATCAGAGAAACCGATTTCTGAGAGCTTATGACACAAGATGTTATGATCCACAGTGTCAAAAGCTTTAGACAGGTCTAAGAAAAGTGCAGCACAATAATCCTTAGCATCCAATGCTTCAACAACATCATTAAGAACCTTCAGAGAAGCAGTCGTTGTGCTGTGTTTTTTCCTGAAACCAGATTGATGGAGAGGTAAGATGTTAAATGAGTCCAGATAATTTTTGATCTGAGAGTTTATCAGTTTTTCTAGAACCTTGGCTAAAATGCAGAGTTTAGAGATCGGTCGATAGTTGTTCAGTGAGGTGGGGTCACCTCCCTTCAGCAAAGGAAGAACAAAGGCTGTTTTCCAAGCATCCGGAATGGAGTTTTGGCTTATGGACAGATTAAAGATGTGGGTCACAGGGACTGTGATGATATGAGCAGCCAGCCTTAAGAAATAAGGTGGAAGTTCATCTGGACCTGCAGATTTTTTAGGATCAAGATCTTTTAACAGTTTATTTACCTCACTGACTGAGAACGGAGAAAAAGAGAAGGTGTGATTAACTGAGGATTGACTTGTAGGAGGGATTTGATTTGTAGAAGTTTGATTATTAGATGAAGTGGCTGATTTTCCATTTGTAACTGTGTCAAATAATGAACTAGAAGCAACAAAATGTTTGTTGAAACAGTTCAGGATCTCGTGCTTATTTGACACAGGAACAGAGTCAACAAGAAGTTGTGATGGGAGGTCAGATGATTGGGGGATGCCTGAGAGAGATTTGATGGTTTTCCAGAATTTTTTTGGGTCGTTTAGATTTTTGGAGGTCTGAGATAAGAAATAATTACGTTTTGCAGCTTTGATGGCAGTTGTGCATTTATTCCTCAGCTGCCGAAAATTCAACCAATCAGTATCAGAGTCAGATTTTCTTGCTGCGGCCCAAATATGGTATCTCCTAGGCAGGAGGTCAGCTAGTTCAGGAGTAAACCAGGGGCTTTCACGTCCCTTTATCCTGAACTGACAGAAAGGAGCATGTTTGTTTACAAAGTAAATGAAACTATCATGAAAATACCCTGATGCATGCTCAATAATCCAGGAAGAAAAATCTAAAAAAGCAAATTCTGGTCCTCTGGACCAGCAGGTGTGATTAACTAACCCAAACATGTTGACGACACCTGGGTTAAAAATAAATCTCAGAAAGTCCAACATTTTTTAATTAATTTAATTTTAATTTAAAAATTAAATTTTTATACTCTTATACCATTATGCAAAAACTCAGGACAGTGTCACAGTTTTACTATTTTATGCTTATGTCTAATATTATATGTTTTTGTGTTTCAATGTTTAAATAGTTACTGTTGCACCGAGGCACTGAGAGAAACAAAATTTCAATTCTGTGTATGTCCTGTACATATTGCAGTTCTGACAATAAAGTTGACTTTGACTTTGACTTGACTTTGATTTCACTGATCACATCAACTCTGTGGATAAATATATCAAGTTCACACGAGAAGATGTAAAAAATGGCAGGTTGGCTTTCTTGGACTGTGAGGTCTCAGTTTCTGATAGAGGAAATTTGCAAACTGAGGTGTACCGCAAACCCACTCACACAGACCAGTATTTACAGTTTGACTCCCATCACCCTCTGGAGCACAAGTTAGGAGTCATCAGGACTCTGTACCACAGAGCAGACAGCGTCCCCACTAACTCAGCAGCCAGACAGAAGGAGAAATCACACACAAAACAGGCTCTAGAGAAATGTGGATATCCTAACTGGGCCTTCCTGAAAGCAGAGAAGAAACCCAAACAGGACTCCAGCCAGCCATCAGGTGAAAAGAAGGAACCCAGACCCAGACCAGTGGTCATTCCGTATGTTGCGGGAGTTTCAGAGACATTGAGACGTTTATTTTCTAAACACAACGTCCCAGTGGCTTTTAAACCCCAAAATACATTACGGCAAAGACTGGTTCATCCCAAAGATCCAGTCCCCCGGCACAAACAGAGTAATATTGTGTATGCTGTTCAGTGTCAGGAGGGCTGTGATCAGTCTTATATCGGGAAACTAAACAGCCACTGGCCAAAAGGATGGCCCAGCACAGAAGATCAACATCATCAGGTCAGGACTCTGTGGTCTACACTCATCTCCACGCCAGCGGTCACTCTTTCAGGGATGAAGATGTTCACATCCTTGATAGAGAGGAACGATGGTTTGAGAGAGGAGTAAAGGAGGCCATCTTTGTGAAAAGAAACCGTCCATCATTAAACAGGGGTGGAGGCCTCCGGGTTCAACTGTCCCCCTTTTACAATGCTGTTATTGCTAGTATCACTCAGCCCTCTGTGAATAGCAAACAACCATCAGGGTGCTAATGATCCATTGTTAGGCTGATGGTCCTCCTTGATCATGTGAGCAACTGGTTTCAGGCTGTCATCAGCCAACTGATCGATCCACTGTGAGAGGGTGTTATTTATAAGACTGAGCTGAATACAGCAGCTCAGACTGAGGAAATCTTTCGGACAAAAGACGAAACGTTTCTACAATTTTTTTTTTATGTCCAGAGGACCAGACTTAGCTTTTTTAGATATCATGAAAATAGTTCCAAGCGGTATTCACGTTGTTGATTAATATATGTTGCCAATCAAAGTGGGATAGGTCCCAGAGGAATGACTGTTCACAGAAACGTTTAAAATCCCTTTTTTGAATTATTCTGGGTTTAGAAGGTGGAAGTTTAATAGGTCTAAGAGCTGCTATCACGGAATGATCACTCAAACTGTTAGCAAATACACCTGTACCAGGAAATTTGTGAGGTGCATTTGTGAAAAACAGATCTAAGAGGGAAGATTTTTCAGGACAATTTTTGTTTGGTCTGATGGGAGAATCAATAAGTTGTGTTGAGAGATAGGTAACATTCCTTGAATTTATCGCAGAGGGGGGTCGACTTATCCCAATCAATGTTGAAATCTCCTGCCACAAAAATCTCATTGTATTTTAAATTTCATGTGAATTCAGTCAGGGAGGACAGAGCTTCAGATGTTGCTTAGGGGGGGATGATAACAGTCTACTACAGATAAGATCTGACCTCCTTTCAAACTGATGTCCACAGCTAAAGCCTCAAACTGGTTTGGGATTTTTTTTTATACAATACTGGCAGCCAAAGAATCTCTGATGTAAATCGCGATTCCACCTCCCCTTTTTTTACGATCACAATGATAGATCTTAAATCTATTGATTACCAGATCATTATTCAGAACAGACTTGTTGAGCCAAGTTTCAGAGATAATGATTACATCTGCCCCAGAAGAACTGATTAGGATTTTCAATTCATCAAGTTTTTTTTAGAAGGCTACGAGCGTTTACATGCAGGAAACGGAGACCTGACTTATTTTTAACTCATTAGGTGTACTGTAGTTAGTGAGGGGTCCTGGGTTGGGATGAATCCCTGAGATCAATAACAACATTAATATCAGACATTTTCTTGACTTCTTCGTCACTGATGTGTAATTACAGGAGTTAACATTGTGACAATTAGCCTCCATAATTGAACCATGAGAAACATTAATGAAGACACGATCATTCAGAACCCAAAAACCATAAAAGTTGCAGTGATGGGCTGATCCAGATGTGTTAACAAGATTCAGTGATTCCAGGTAGTCTGAGAACTGAAAATAGTGACAATAGTATGATTGGTGCAGAAAAGTCTCAGACCATAAAGCGTCACAAATTACGTGGGCAAACAAATCCGTTGTGGAGGCCCAACTGCAGTTTGTGTTGGGTTGAGGAGGGCTCCAACCCCCCTGTGAAGATGGGTGGATGTGGCCATGGGAAACAGAGGCGAACAAATCCGATGAGGTGGCCCAAATGCAGTTAATGTTGGGCTGAGGGGGGCTCCAGCCCCTCTGTGAATATGAATGATGCGGCCATGGTAAACACAAGCTAGGTCCAGAATCAACGGATAGAAACAAATCATTTGCAGCAAATTGCAGAGTGAGCTGCCAGAAAAACCTCTTGAAATGAAAGGCATGGTTCTAGATTGTTTCAGGTCAGCAAGGAGCAACAGCGTGAACAAGTACCAAACATTGCAGCTCCTGATCCTTCGCGCTTCATGTCACTCTGTGCTCGTCTGATCCACAACAGCCCACAACAGCGTGAAACTAGTGGCTGAACGAGTACATAATTTTCAAAGGTGGGCAGATGAACGCTAGAGAGCGCTAAAGCGCTATTCCGCTTACAGTGGACCTAAACTTTTTGTCAGCGTTTTTGTGAATTGACTAACTTTTATAATTCATAAGCGGATTTGTGCTATTTTTATTTAAAATGCAGTACCGCTAATAACTAATTATCTATCAGTAAAAACCAATAAACTTATTTACAAGCTCTTATGCTGCTTGTTTTTTACCTTTTTCCCCACCGTAAGAGCAGAGAGGAGGAAGGGTTGGAGGGGGGAGGGAGGGTTGGGGGGGGGGGGCAGAGCTGAGAACAGACTCGGCTCTACCATGTAGGTAAATGCCTGGGGGTCCCATTTCAGCAGTGGCCCCGGCCCCGCCTCGCCCCGTGCAGTCACCTACATCACTAACATTGCTCATGCTTGTTAATGTACATTTAACATAAAAATAATTATAGTTACGATGAAAACGATCATTAAATATACGCAATAAAAAAACGGTCGATTTCTTTATCCCCCTACTAAAAATGGACTATTCCATCTTCCGGGTCATAGTTGAACTCAGGGGCTAATTCTGTAGCTGGCTGCGCTCGGTGTCTTCATAAATCCTTAAAGAACCCCGCTGTTTCAAGCCAAATTAACGTGGCCGGATGATTTTAAGGTGTGTTTTGTGATGACCATTCGACGGTGAGTCGTTATTTTCATGTATTTTAGTTACTTTTCATTAAATCTGTTGACTACCTATAGACGCTAACTGTGTCTGCCGGTTGGTTGTGCTGGGTTACTAATGGAAATCCTTAAAGAACCCAGCTGTTTCAAGCCAAATTAACGTGGCCGGAGTATTTTATTGTGCGTTTTGTGTCGACCATTCGACGGCGAGTCGTTAGTTTTATGTATTTGGGTTACTTTCATTAAATCTGTTGACTACCTATAGACGCTAACTGTGTCTGCCGGTTGGTTGTGCTGGGTTACTAATGGAAATCCTTAGAGAACCCAGCTGTTTCAAGCCAAATTAACGTGGCCGGAGGATTTTATTGTGCGTTTTGTGTCGACCATTCGACGGCGAGTCGTTAGTTTTATGTATTTGGGTTACTTTCATGTATAAATGCGGTGGCGACACACCCGTGTATTTGAGATTTAAACGTGGTTTTAGGGATTAAAAGATCATTCTATTTTTTGTTAATTTCGTGGCCGAAT
>JBBPBX010002400.1:31678-56379 GCA_038048925.1 Garcialebias charrua | reverse complement strand
TATATGCTTCACAGTCTCCTTGAGCAAAAATGAGCATTGGGCATTTGCACAGGTGACTTTGAGTTACCTGCTACCTCTACATCTTCCCAGTGGGATGTGATTGAAAACATAACACTTTGGGACCATTTCAAGAGCTGATTAAGGAAATATGCTCATCAATTGCATCTGCTGATGTCATCAGAGTCAGAGAGTCTTTATTGTCATGTGCACCGCATGTGGTACATGTGATGAAAACGAGATTATGTACACAGGGTCCCAGTTACATCCAACAACAAATGCAAGAGAAAAACAGTAATACCCTCTGTGATGGTTTTAAATATCTCCCTTCCAAAGATGTTGCACCCAATCATGGTGTGAAGACAACTAAGGCCACGTTGCTGGAAGCTGTCACCAAAAGATTTGTTGATATTGAAGAGGAGCCCCGCTACAGTTTGGCAACAGTCACAGATCCAAGGTGAGAAAATTATCATCAAATTATAACAAAAATAAGCATTTATATATACATAGTTATGCTTTTATTCTCAAGTGGCCTGAAACAACAAGCTTCAGGCAAAGCTAATGTGGTTCTTCCCCACGCACTCATTCAAGGTACAAAGATAGATTTTATTCTGAAGCTTCTCTAAACCAAAATATACAGACTGCAGAAGGCACTCAGAGGGACCCAAACCAAGAACATGAATCTAACAGCTAATTGGAGCCAGCAAAGAAATAGCCACATCCGGGATCCTTATCTTCAATGTTTGGTGAGAACCTGGCAGAAGAAACCATGCAGCAGGCTCACGCCAACAGCACAGCACCATGAGAGATGATTATCTACCTCTTAGAACCACCCATCTCTCGAAATGCATCACCAATGGAATACTGGGAAACCAATAAAGAACATTTTTCCGGACCTTGCTAGAGTAGCAAAAGCTGTCTGCACCCTGAACAAGGGTGGAGAGTGAGCGCCTATTCATCGCTGCACTGTGGACTAACACAGGAATAGGCACATGAATGACCTGTTACTCTTTATTAAAAATAATCTTCCCACAATGCTTATAAACTTGTCATAGGCATTTCTTTGACAATGCACAACAGTTTGTTCATGCACAAAAGAGTAAGCCACGCTTTTCATTCAACCTTTATTTAGACAGGTTAATCCCATTGAGCCTCGAGGACTCATTTACAAGAGAGACCTGATTTTAACAAAGAATGATGACAACAATGAATCACAACAACAACAATAGACAGTCATAAAAGAGGCATACAAAATTAAAAACGTTTATTTCTTCTTTTTTTAATTTACAAATCAAATCAAAACAGCCACCAAAATGGACGATCAAAAGGAAAAGTAGTGAAACGAAAGAAGAAGAAGAAGAAGAAGAAGAAGAAGAAGAAAGAAAAAAAAAGAGTATAAGACTGTGTAGAAAACTAAAAACAGGAACATGTCTGCATTGGTTTTTGCCAGGAACTTAACCTTTTCATGCATGAATTATGATATCTTCATCCAGGATTTTTTTCTAAAGTGTTTTAATTCTTCTTAGGGCTTTAAAAAAAAGGATGGGAAAAAATTGTAAATTTTTTTTTTTTCATTCAAGAATTTTTCCACATGTCCACTCAGGTGGATAGCATGTGTTTCGAGATTATTTACTAACACAATACTGTACGCTATAATGTGAACATAGTTTGTATTTTGAAATATTCTGACACTGCTGAGGTGAATGCTTAAAGGTATTGTGACATGATTTTGTAAATTTGAATATTTGTCAGAACATATATATCTTATATCATTGAGCTCTGGTCGTTTTTGCATAATAAATTATAAATATATTAAATTTTTATTCCAAGTTATGGTAGTTTTTTTCTCTGGGATACGCCCCTAAAAATCTGCGCATTTCCGCAAAACATCATCTTGACGTGACAACGGGAAGGCACGCTCCAACGTGCATTTAAATAATAATGGCGGAGCATGTCCTATCGCGTCTGAGATATCATTTTGAGACAGTAAATCTTCCAAAACTCTCATTAATAAACCCTCCCTGAATAAAAAAATTACAGATGTTACCTGATGGCGCAGACATAATTTAAAAATGCATACATAGCAACGTGTTTGCTCCGGGCTCTCGGCTAATATTTTTAGAAGCTATCTTGGCTAACAAGAGTCCCTGACACCGGTCACGTCTGAGATATATCATTTTAAGACAGTAAATCATCCAAAACTCTCATTAATATCCCTCCCCGAATAAAAAGAATTACCTGATCGGCAGACATAATTTAAAAATACATCATTAGCAACGTGTTTGCTCCGGGCACTCGGCTAATGTTTGTTAGCTGCTATGTCGGCTTATTACCGGTTGCGTCAGCGATATATCATTTTAAGACAGTAAATCATCCAAAACTCTCATTAATATCCCTCCCCGAATAAAAAGAATTACCTGATCGGCAGACATAATTTAAAAATACATCATTAGCAACGTGTTTGCTCCGGGCACTCGGCTAATGTTTGTTAGCTGCTATGTCGGCTTATTACCGGTTGCGTCAGCGATATATCATTTTAAGACAGTAAATCATCCAAAACTCTCATTAATATCCCTCCCCGAATAAAAAGAATTACCTGATCGCGCAGACATAATTTAAAAATACATCATTAGCAACGTGTTTGCTCCGGGCACTCGGCTAATGTTTGTTAGCTGCTATGTCGGCTTATTACCGGTTGCGTCAGCGATATATCATTTTAAGACAGTAAATCATCCAAAACTCTCATTAATATCCCTCCCCGAATAAAAAGAATTACCTGATCGCGCAGACATAATTTAAAAATACATCATTAGCAACGTGTTTGCTCCGGGCACTCGGCTAATGTTTGTTAGCTGCTATGTCGGCTTATTACCGGTTGCGTCAGCGATATATCATTTTAAGACAGTAAATCATCCAAAACTCTCATTAATATCCCTCCCCGAATAGAAAGAAACGAGAGATGTTACCTGATGGCGCAGACATAATTTAAAAATACATCATTAGCAACGTGTTTGCTCCGGGCACTCGGCTAATGTTTGTTAGCTGCTATGTCGGCTTATTACCGGTTGCGTCAGCGATATATCATTTTAAGACAGTAAATCATCCAAAACTCTCATTAATATCCCTCCCCGAATAGAAGGAAACTACAGATGTTACCTGATGGCGCAGACATAATTTAAAAATACATCATTAGCAACGTGGCCTGTGTTAGCTATCTGATTCGGCTAGCTTGTTAGCAGCGAACAAACATAATCTGCCGTGATAATTGGCTTTATACACTCAAAGTGTATAAAGTAAAACAACATGAACTCACGTAAAATAAATAGTTTATAATCTAAAACACTACACACCTCCGATTATGTTTACACAAAGACTTACTCATCTCCTGGACAGTCTTCCGATGGTCCCTGCGTTGTTTCGACATGGTAGCTCCTGTGGGACTTTCTTCTGTAGATTTTCTTTTAAAAATAGTAGGAATAGCATCCGGTTTTAAAAGTCTTCTGAATCTTAATGGTAATCCTAAAGATTCTTTTATACCAGGTGCTGAAAACAATCGGCAGTGAAATGGTCGCTGCAGACATAGGACTCCTGGAACCCACCGGTCCTTGTCTGGTCCATTCTTGACAAAGTTTGTCATCTTTTGGAAATTTGTGAAGGCTCACTTGTTCACTGCTGATATTAGAACACACAAATGCACTACAACGTGACGGCATTTTTCAAGTTACACAAATAAAAGGCGATCCTTCAGGAAATGAATCTGTATGGCAAGCAGTTAACACACCTAATAAACGGGCAAGGCTCTGCCTTCTGCCCGTTGTGACGTTGATGACTGGTGACGACGACTGGTGATGACGTATTGCGGAAATGCGCGGAATTTCAGGGGCGTATCCCAGCAAATACCAGAGAAAAATTTAGCATAATTTCGAATAAAATTTTAATATGTTTATAATTTATTATGCAAAAACGACCAGAGCTCAATGATATAAGATATATATATGTTCTGACAAATATTCAAATTTACAAAATCATGTCACAATACCTTTAAACAGAGAACTGTGCATGTCAGCCATCTCTCATTCTAATTTTTACTCCATCTCATTCAACCCCTTGATTTCTTTTTAGTCTTTTCTGAGCTTTGCTTTAACAGTACAATATTTTAGTAGACATTTTTATTTTACAAAAATAACAATAATACACCTGACACTTCAACCATTCTGTTAAAAGTACCTCATCAGTACAGTCTCTTGGGTTTCAGACTTGTACTGTATATCAATGTTGCAAGTCTATCTTGTATGAAAATTTGCAAAGCACCCAGGGCATGCAGATGTGTTTGATTTTTTGTGTGCATGCTGGGTCATTGCATCTGTTTGCATTTTTTGCTTCAGTGACCTTGGCCAGTGGTCTCCAGGGTCAAACCTGGTCATCAGGAGGTGCCTTAGACCCTGCAGTGTTTTAACGGAGGTGGGGTGGCACATCCTCTTGTGTGTGTCTGTATGGATCCCTCATTTATTAGTGCGTGAGCTACAGGTGCCTTGAAATGTAGAATATCCATCTTCACCAACCCAGACATCCTCGTTCAACCCCTAGCTGCTGATGGTGTATGTTGAGACAGCATAGACAACAGTCAGGTCCAAGAAGTGAAAAATCACTTGGCTGTACCAACACTTGTTTTTGAGTCATGTTCCTCACCATCTTGATTTCCCTCAGTAATCACAGGTCATCTTCAGTCATCATCCCAGGTCATCATCCTCATCTTCATTGTCACTACTGCTAGCATTTGCCTGTTCTTCTTCTTGTGCCAGCCACTCATCATCACTTCCACTAGCTTCATTTTGAGTCAGCAGGCAGATGCTCTATTATCTTGTAGGCTTTTCTACACACTACATCTGAGCACTACAAAATATAAAATCCCTATTTTTTACTCAGTAAATGGCAACAGTGCACTTTTTGTCCTTACACATTTTTCAAATTATGTAAGTCTGTTTATTTACTGACAAAACACTTGCTGCAGATAGGGCTTTAACAGACTACTCGAGTAATCAACACATCGATTACTTGGACCTCTATCGAGCTTTTTAATTTCAAGTCGAGTAGTCGTCATCATGTTGCAGTTACAGAACAGAAAATGAATCAACTTCCTGTTTGGAGCATGTTGCGAACCGGTGTTACACCATATTCTGTGACCACCGTGTATTGTGACCGTAGGGGGTGGAGTTGCATGAACTGTTGCAGGTCACAGAATATGGTGCAACACCAGGTCCAATGACCAAACCAGAACCAGCTTCCTCGGACGTTGTTTCACAAATAAAAGGCAAAAAATATAAATCTCTAAACCTACAAAAACCTATTAACATATTAATCTCTAAAACTATACGTAATGCGCAGCATCACAGGAGGTGGTGCAGGGTGGTCAATCGCCCCACTGTTTTAAATTTTGTTTTTGACGTGCCGCACTTTTTTTTTTTCACTTTTGCAGCTTAATAATAATAACTAACAGTTTTGGGTTTCCTGTGACTTATTTGCTGTAAGATAAATGGTAGGAGCATAATATATGCTCCCAATGTTTTGTTGGTCTTTTTTTGTAAATAATAATTTATATATATTTTTAGCGGTTTTAATTAGTTAATTATTTTTTGCATCTTGAGATCCTATGACATCATCAACTACTCGAGCACTACTCGAGTATTATTATGTTAATGTCGAGTTTGAAAATTATGTACTCGTTCAACCCCTAGCTGCTGATGGTGTATTTTCTAGAACAACAGTCAGAGTCATGAACTGCTGATGAAATAGGGTCACTGTTGCATGGCATCCAGATGAGTGGACAGATGATCAATTATAATTTTCTCCTAATATAAAGTCAATTCTTGGAAAATATATCAACAGCATTACTCTTAGATGTTACTTGATGTTGCCATATTTTTTGTTGTCGCCAAGCTACTTGACAGGGTTTCCTTTACTATGAGCCAACTTGGATTTGAGGGAAAAAAATTGAATTTGCAAGGGAGGGACAGCATATGGCAGTGTATTTTATGATGCACTAGTGTCCACTAGAGTGGTCTATGCGCAATAAAATCATAAAACCTCATACATATACAAAAAAAGGCTTTAAAAATAGCTGTCCGCTGTAGTGACCACTATGCATGAAAGGGCAGATATTTGAAGCCACTTAGAGAGGTCAAGGTTGAGAGCTTCAGATATTTTTGCAAGATATTCCAGGAAAGATGAGTGGAGTAGAAGACTCTTTTGCCTAGTTCAGTTCTCACTGAGTAAACACTGCATGTAATAATTCATCCAACCTTTATTTAAACAGATAAGTCACATTGAGCCTCGAAGACTCATTTACAAGTGAGATCTGTTGGACAGACAATAAAAGTGGGGAAAAATGACGCATAGGGTTTGGAGACAAAAAATTCCTAACACATTTTTGACCTCTGCTTGAAGGTCAAAAATGTGGTAATGAAAAAAAGTCTTGCACACAAGCACATAATGACGCAGACATTACGCAGAGGGTGGGTGGGGGGATGTGGAGTACTATAATGTCCTGAGAGCGCATGCTGTAGCTGCACTCACAGTGATGTGTAGGAGGAGATGTATGAAGGCAGCAGACCAAAAAGTTACTTAAAGAGGAAAATGTACCAGTGAGAGAGTCTGCTTGAAGTAAATGATGACCAGTTAACCAGTGAGGTGCAGTGGTAGGTGCAGTAATCACAGCCAGTTATGAATCTAAGTGCACCATGATATACAACATCTGCAGCTAGGAGCTTGTAGGAGTGTTCATGTAAATAATGTCACTGTAATCAATGGAGGGCAGGAAAGTCACAGTTACAAGGTGTTTCCTAGCATTCAGTGTTAGACATGATCTTATTGTAAAAAACTAACAAAAAAACCCAATAAATTGTCAGTTTCCTTACTAAGTTTTCCCACGTGATGCTTAAAAGAGGGAAAAGCAAAGCCATGCTTACCATACTTCAGAATAAGAGTTGTAGAACAGAGGCTCCTTTCTAACATTCTTGTAGAGCTGACAACAACCCCTTGTTGAAACAAACCCTTGTGGAATGGAAGACAGTTTTCCAGTTTTGTAAAACAGATTAATAGAAATAAGTTGTCTGCATTGTTTTTACAACTGTAAAATGGATGATGAAGAGGTACATGTATTTGTCATATTTTAAACTTTTTATCATGCAGAGCAGAACTGAGGCCATCTCAGTCCAGAGCTAGTCCTCTTGGTAAAGAAACAGTCCAAAGGCTGTGATATGACTGTAGATGTCTATCAGTCCCTGGCCTCCTTCAGACACAGCTTGAAACAGCACTGCAGGTCTTTGGTTTGCCTTGTTGCCATTTTAAGTACAGTACTCTATAAATAAAATGGTATGGTATGGTATGGTAGGTCTTATTCAGTGGAGACTTCCACAGAATAAATAAGTTTCCTCTGTATGTCCATCACAAGTTTGTTGTGGGTCCAGAATGGTAAACCAGTGTCAGAGCATTGAGGATGCCAGGTTTTTGGCAACCAAACTCCTTCCCATGCAAAAACATTTATACAACTCAGCAGGAAGGCTGTCAGTTCCAGATGAGCAACTGGCACTGAGTTCTTGGGTTGCTTTGATGATCTCCTCAAAAAAGATAAGGTCTAGTGCAGTTGCCTGTCCTTCATCCAGCTGAGGGAGTCCTGCCACTATTTCAGCTGCACTATCTGAATCACAGCTTTCAGCTGCGGAAGAGGCTGGTGTAAAAGTGAATGGCTTCTTTCCACATTTCTAATGAGTCAGTGATTCAGGTGATCACAGTTTCAGGTGCATCATTTGGATTTGTTTTCTGACTTGTTTTTCAAGATTAAAGAAAACTGGCTAATCATTAATTAATGTCATTAATGGTTGGTAGATTTGTTTTAATAAGTGCTCCTTTAGATTTTGCATCAAATCTTTTGCGTTAAGATACGTTTGTACTCACCATAGGAGCCGCACATTGGACAAATTCCTTGTAGCCTGGAGAAAACTGTGACTGTAATATTAATAGTACCACATTCTTGGAATTATTCACAATTAGTGGGAGATAACGTTGGGTTCTGTGTCCTGTTCAAAGACAGTTTTGCATGAAACCCTGTGAAATCAGAACTCAAATAAGAAACTGTTAAAAAACTTGACCTTCTGAAGGACAATCTTCACAATATGCTTCCAAATTTGCTGATGAGGATTGCCTTCGTTTTATGTCTACCAAACAATCTTTAAAATTTAAAGCACATTAATGCGAATCACTAAAATAACTACCCTCCTCAGTTTGTATCCTTGTTGAGAAGTACCAACACATTTTTTCCTGAGGTGGAAGGTGGTGTGTTTTGGCCTAATTAAGCAACTTAGATTTTATTGGAGGCCAAGATGAAACGATGCCTTTCAATCTGTGCCAGCAGTCAGCCTCATTTGTCTTCTGTAGGCACTCTTTGTTGTTTTCAGTGAAGGGTAAAAGAACACTATATACTGGATGGTTTAAGTCAGTCTAGCCAACAGAGCCAGCAAAAGACAAATAGGCTCACATCAGAGTTCACTCATGAATTACCACCATGTGCTTCATTAGGTGTGTTTTCTTTTCTTTATCCGTATTTCTTTTGAGATTGTGAAGGGGAGCTCACCAAATCATGTAAATTACATTTAACTGATGAATTGCTTTAAAAAATCTGAATATTTGACAGCTGAAGCATTTTTTCTGTTAAAAAAACAAATGTTTTGATATTCAGGTGAACAAATGAAAGGTCTGGCAGGAAACATCTCTCTGAAGATTCAGATTGGATTAACTCCAGGGATAAAAACAGATATTTCCTTTTTCGCATTTCTGTTAAAAAGAACAGTAAGGCAGTGAAATACAAAAAGCCTCCAAAATTACCAGTACCCTTACCAAAAAGAAGTATACTTTAAGTATATGTTGTTAAGTATACTTAAGTATATAAAGTATATGGCTGTGTCTCAATTCAGGGGCTGCATCCTCATGAGTGCGCATTTGTCGGCCGCATACGTCATTGCCCCGCGCGGAGGACTGTCCCAATTCGAAGACTCCTCCTCATGCGGCCGAGGAATGCGGCCTACTTCCTGCCGAAATCGAAGGATGCATTCGTGAATCCTTCAAGACGGAGGCTATCCCAGAATTCATAGCGCCAGCAGAGATTTCGCGGGGGGGTGGGGGGACTTTCTGCGTGCAGCCGCTGCCTGTTGTTGAGTCATCAGCTCGTTTTAACAACAACCTCAGCGCGAATATTCATTCAACCTTTATTTAGTCATCTCAAACAACCTCAGCTCGAATATATCTCATTAAAATTTAACTACAGAAACGACAAAAAAAAATGTGTTAGCTGAATATACAGTATATTAGTGTTTCTGAGTTTACTGTTTTTGAAGAACTGATAACAAAGCAGCTTATAAGGGGTGATCTGTTAAAACCCAGAGTGGACCTGTGAAATGCAAGTTGTCCAGTAGCTTAGTTGGTAAATCAACCTGCGATTGGTGCAGAGATACTTTTCTCGAAGCTGGTTCGAATCTCACTCGGTACGGTTAAAAATTATTTTACGTTTGTCTTTTATTGGATAAAAAAAAAGAAGGAGTTTCACAAACTCCTTCCTTTTAATCTCAGTCCTCATTTTTTTATCCAATAAAAGACAAACGTAAAATAAGTTTTAACCGTACCGAGTGAGATTCGAACCAGCTTCGAGAAAAGTATCTCTGCACCAATCGCAAGTTGATTTACCAGCTGAGCTACTAGACAACTTGCATTTCGTAGGTCCACTTTGGATTTTAACAGATTGCCCCTTATAAGCTGATTTGTAATCAGTTCTTAACAAATAGTAAACTCAGAAACACTAATATATATACATGTATTCAGCTAACTAATATATTTTAGCGGCGTCCCTTCTCTTTCCACACACACCAAGCGGCACACAAGAACTTCCCACCCACTTCAAGAGAACGCCCCACCCACTTCAAGGCCGGCAAACCTGAAGGCTAGACCGTCCCATTTCAGCAGTTTCGCTCAGCCCACCCGGTCTTGTGAGTGCGTGGCCTACTCAGCCCAGCTAGGCTGGGTCCTCATGAGGATGCAGCCCCTGAATTGAGACACAGCCAAGGAAAAACAACCGTCACCTCTTTTATACTGAAGTGGGTGGAGCATCACCAGGGGTTGCTAGGTGACGGGGCGGGCCAAAGGTTGGGGTGGGTTGTGGTTGTGGGTTGTGGCTGCGGTTTGTGACGTCACAAACCGCAGGAAGTGAAAACGAAGTGTTTCTATCAAAGATAAATAAATATACAGTACTTAGAGTAAATAAACCACTGTGTGCATTTTTTGGCCCTAGGACTGTTTTTTTATGAAGTACATACCCAAAGTTGAGTAAAAAAACCATTAAAAAGTGAATTTTGAATGTGGTCCCCTTTAATAATAAATAACTAATAGTTTTGTTTTTTATGTGACTTATCTGCAGTATGATAAATGATAGGAGCATAATATATGCTCCCAATGTTTTGTTGGTCTTTTTTTCCCCGTAAATAATGACGTTTTTATGCATTTTTATTAATTTATTTTTCTGCATCTTAAGATCCTATGACGTCATCGACTACTCGAGTTCTACTCGAGTTTTCTCTGTTAATGTCGAGTTTAAAAATTATGTACTCGTTCAACCCCTAAATCCCACAGATAAGAAATAGGAGCTGAGCATGGTCCTTTAATTACTTTCATCCAGTGCTAACAAGCCATAACTTAAAGGACTCTGCCTTTTAGCTTATTTTCCTGGCTAAATCTTCATCAGTCAGTTCCACAAGGCGAATCAGTCCTGCGTGATAAACTGATTTTTCTAACTTGCCTTGGCTCTCCGGACACAATAGACCTGCTC
Organism: Garcialebias charrua; assembly: GCA_038048925.1. Lineage (NCBI taxonomy): Eukaryota > Metazoa > Chordata > Actinopteri > Cyprinodontiformes > Rivulidae > Garcialebias > Garcialebias charrua. The sequence continues at coordinate 45,512 of JBBPBX010002400.1, read as the reverse complement.
TGTTTTAATCATGTTTCTTTTTAAAATAATCACCATTGGAGAAAGGCTTGCTAGCATAGTTAGTGGTTAGCAAAGTGAACCTATGAAAACTGCCACAGCTTATTGGCATAAAAATGGCCTTTGATTGGAACTCAGTGAAACAATATGTTGTTGTCCACTCCATATTAAACACTCGGCACTCACTGTACACTTTTCTTTTCTTTGATAAACTCGTTTTTACAGAAGAGTTTGTAGGGCAAAGTAAAAATAAAAGTGTAGAAGAAGAAATTACTTCTTCTCCATGTTAATTTGCCTCTAATACACGCCAATGTCTGTAGTACTCCTCTACTGGGGAAATGCCGGAACTACAGGTAAAACTCCTATTAAATTCAGTTTTTCAAATATAATTTGGACCAGTGGTGATTTTAACCTCTTTTTGGGGGTGATTAGCCACCCCTAAATTTTCACTCAGCACCCCTGGAAAAAAAATAAAATAAAAAAATACAGGTAGTCCTTGACTTACGTTGGAGATCCGTTCTTGCGCGTCGTCGTAAAGCGAATTTCGGCGTTAGTCGGAACATACGTCCAAACTGCACCTTATACGTACAGTGCTGTATTTTACCAAGCACTTTAGCCTATCCTAACATAGTACCCTACATAATTATAAATAAAAAAATATATACATTTGAGAGCCATAATGAAGGGGAGAAATAGTTAATTTCCTCTTCTGGAATGCTGATGAAGCCATTTCCTTCGTTCCTCCGTCCCTCCTCCAGATTCTACATTTGTTTACGTTGTAAAACCGACGTCCATAAAACAGCTACTTTTCCACAGCTGCTGCCTGTCCAGCTTGCTCCAACAAGTTTTTTAGTGGGGCAAAAAGTGTGTGTGCTGTATGAGTGGGGTCCTTCATGATGCAGGTGGCTCTCTTCCTGCATCTGGAGGTGTAAATGTCTGTGATGGTGGGGAGACTGACTCCAACATCTTCTGTGCAGCCTTCACCACTCTCTGAAAGCTTTTCTTTCTGCAGCTGTGCAGCCTCCATGCCACACGTTGATGCTGGAGCACAGGATGCTCTCCACTGCACACCTGTAGAAGGAGGTGAGGACTGAGCTTCCCAGATCCAGCTCGTCTCAGCCGCTGAGGAAGTAGAGTCTCTGATGAGCTTTCTTGATCAGGCTGGTGGTGTTGTTGCTCCAGCTGAGGTTATCATTCAGGTGTACACCAGTGGCAGCCCGTGAAATGTCCACCGGGGGGGATATGTCTAAAAAATAATAATAATTTAAAAATATATATATTTTTTTAATTTAAATTGATATACAGTTTTGTTGGGTGCCAGCAGCACACGAGGAGGTGGAAGGGAATAACAGTAGATGTGAGGAATGTGGGGATACAGAAAGTGTAGAACATGTTCTGATGGAGTGCACTAAATACAGTATACAGATGATAGGGAGAGATTGAAAGAAAAAGTCAAAGAGACAGGGAGAGTTTGGAGTTTAGGAGGAATATTAGGAACTGAAGCATTGTTTAAATATTTACAAAACATCAATATTAAAAATAAAATACTGTACACTTATACGGAAAGGATGCCATGAGCTACACACTCTTGCTCAGTAGGTGGCGGTATGCACCTAAACGATGTTTGCAATCCGCCAATAAACCAAAAGAAGAAGAAGAAGAAAAAAACCACGAAGAAGAATCCAACCACAGAAGCTGCGGTGGAAAGCATAGCTTTAACTTTAATAAAATGACCAGTCAGCTCAGTGCAACACTTGCAATAATTTTATATCGTGCAAAGGAGAGTGAAGTAAAAATGTGGCCCGTCTTTGATAACTTCGCCGGATTATTTTTGCTCAGAAGTGTAGTGAGATAGACCCCTCATCTCTGACCTGGGCTTGCACCTTTTCACATCTCTCTGAAACCCTGAGTGGTACACTGCTCCTGAGGCTCTCAAGGAAACAAGTGGACACTATTTTATTACATTATTTTGAATCAAAACACAATAAGTCATAAGAGACTCTCTTATTCCTCTATTTTTGTGTTAATGAATAACCTTGTGTTACTTGTATAAGCATTATTGAATTCAATGTTTGATAGTTAAAGACTGTTTAATTCAAACTGTTTAATTCAAGTTGGAAATCCAATGTTATTTCAAAATGATGGTCACTTCTTCATATGATGAATCAAATGGTGAAAGTGAATTAATATGTCAGACTGAACTCCTCAGTTTTGTTAGAAGTTAGAACACAGTTTTAATCAGTTGTTTTATGAAGCTGGCTCCAGTCTAATCTGTTCTCTCTCTTCATTCTAAACAACTTCTTAAAAACAATCCTCTCTTCCAAGTGACCTTCATGCACTAACTTTTCCACTGGTTCGTTTGGACCAATCGGGGAGGAACAGGTCACTGATCACAGATCCTTTCTAAAAGCTCTAAGCTAAGCTGGAACTGGCAGAGTTTGCTGAGGTCCTCAAGCCATGAGGTTCCCCAAAGAGCTGAATGAACGCCAGTCACACGCTAAGGGCACGTCATTCAGTTAAAGACTTATAACGTGCCAAGTTACAAGTCATCTTCAAGAGCTGGAAAGCTCCATCTGAATAAATTCCTTCAAGGAAGCTTTTATCTTGAAAAGCCAAACCGGAACTGAGGTCGTTACTTCGGTGAGGTGGAAGCTGTCTTGTGAGCGAGCCGTTGCAAAAATGGACGCTGGTCGCCTGTAAGCCGTAGCACGAATGGACAGTTCGTGCACGTGAGGTTGGGACAAGTTTACCGAAGCAGAGACCAAGAATCTTCGCACAGGTAAAACCAGTGGTGGGTGTGTGCTCTCTCTATAGCAGTTAGCAGCCAATGTGTTACTCTGCAGCCTTATTGCTTGTTTTCGAAGAGTCATACGAAGACTTTTTAACATGGAGGGTGAACTTGTGGATGTTTCTCAGCAGCCTACGCGACGCGTCTGGATTTAAAAAAAGACGTTCGCCACATTAGCACTCTTCAAAATGGCGTCCGCGACGGCCAAAGAAGCCAGGATTTTACAACAAAACACGGTAAAACAATTATTTCTTTGCTGAGAAAAAATATATTTCATAGCTGACGTTATAGCACAAGTTTTTCTGAGCTTGAGAGTTTCACGAAATGGTCAAATCTGCTGGATTTAAAAAAAGTAGTTCACCATTAGGACTCTTCAAAATGGCGTCCGCGACGGCCACAGAAATTAAGAACATAAAATAGCTGACAGGGCAGCAAACTTACATACTCAGGGAATCACAAGGAACTCAGGAGACAGAGGCAACAGGAGACAATGCCAGGACAATGATAAACACAGAGATACAGACTTATTTTTGATTTGATTTGATGTTCATTCATTCATTTTAAAAGAACAATACAAAACAGTTTCATCAGATACAAGGATGAATAGACTTTTAGCTGAATGGATGGATGGATAGACAGTTAGCTGGATGGCTGGATGGATGATCTTTAACAAGTTCTAAAATCATTAAAATTTAACCTCAGCTTGTGCCTCTGACCCAACAGAACCTCCTTCAGCAGCAGAATCCTCTGTGGTTCTCTGACTTCATCAGTCTGCAGGACTTCATCAGTCTCTCTCCTGGTTCTGGAGGAGTTCTGACCCACTCTTCTTTCCATTGTTGCTTCAGTTCTTTGAGGTTTCTGCTCAGCTCTCTGAAGGTCCCACCTTCAGGTTCAGGTTCTGGACTCTGACTGGGCCGTTGATTTGATTTGATGTTTATTCATTCATTTTAAAAGAACAATACAAAACAGTTTCATCAGATACAAGAATACAAGTAGGATAAAATGAAAGGAGCAGAAAGAAGATGAAATCTTATTATATCTGCCCCTTATTTCACAGTTTGTTCAACCAATGATAACCTTCAAACTACATCACAAAATGAATAACTCTACTTAATTTTTCTAACTGTAATACACAAACTACATCACAAAATGAATAACTCTACTTAATTTTTCTAACTGTAATACACAAACTACATCACAAAATGAATAACTCTACTTAATTTTTCTAACTGTAATACACAAACTACATCACAAAATGAATAACTCTACTTAATTTTTCTAACTGTAATACACAAACACACTAAGCTACATCATAAGTACAACATAAGTGTAATACACAAACACACTAAGCTACATCATATATAGTTTTTGAGCAAGTCCTTTTTGACCTTTTTCTTAAATGTATACATTGATTTTTCATTTTTAACATCACTCTCCGGAACATTCCACAATATGCTGGTGAAGATTCTCAGTCGTCCACAATCCAACTCCCTGAATTGAAGTAGACTGTCCCTTTAGTCAGAGTCAGAGAGTCAGAGAGTCTTTATTGTCATTTGCACCACATGTGGTACATGTGATGAAAACGAGATTATGTACACGGGGTCCCAATTACATCCAACAACAAATGCAAGAGAAAAACAGTAATAACATCTAGAATTAACTAAGAAAAACATCAACTAGTAATACTTTAAGCTGGTTCTGAATTGTGGTTTGATGAATATCTGTCTCTTTAAGATTGTAATAACTTTGTCTAAATTTCTTTGGATATTTAAAGGTAATGTGTTATTATGAGCCCTATACATAACTGATAAAATACTATATTCTACCAATTCCTGGAATTTCAATAAATTTAGCTGAAGAAACAAGGTGTTTGATGGGTGACTGAAATGTTTTCTGGTGATTACTCTTACAGCTCTCTTTTGTAAAATAAAAACAGGCTTTGTAATTGTTTTGCACGCTTTTCCCCAAACCTCAATACAATAGATTAAATGTGGAACAATGATTGTGTTATACAACATATACAGAGCTTTATCAATTAAAAAATCCCTGACTTTATATACAGGTACATGAACACACAGCATGACAATCACAAACACCTGGACAACAAAATGGAGGAGATAAGCAAGACAATTAACAGAGAGACCAGGGAGTGTAGGGATGGGGACCCACCACCTGAGAGCAACATGCTTACAACTGTTATCTTGAAGTTCTAGGGTGTAGAGAGCCACAGAAACGGTTATGGTAGGCCGGATTTGGCCCACGGGCCTTGAGTTTGACACATGCGATCTAGTGGTACTAAAAGTAACAAAAGAAGAAAAAAAAACAGCCAAATATGTCTGCAGTTTAGCTAACAGACTTTGGAATGGGTACATTTTGTCCTTGTCAAACCTGTTGAAGAGAACCAAACTAAATACTCTGAAACTCAAACAACTTACTGTATAACAGTTCATGCACCGCTAGTTGGCAGTGTAGTGCAAATATTGCATAACTTGCTGCTACCAATTGTTGAATTTAATTAGCGGATTAGAATTAGCTTCCCCTAATTTTCATAAGACATTAGTGCTTTTGAAATTGTGGACCTAAATAAATAAATTAGGGCTTTAGAAATAGCTGAACTAATTTTTGGATTAGCGTTGCCCACCACTGGGTAAAACGTCAATGTCCATTCGACCGAGTCGAGCGGAAGCCGCCGGAGAACTTCCATGTTTCTGGTTAAAACACATCAAGATAATGCCTCTCCTCATCTTCCATCTTCTTTAATCCTCCATTTTCCTACTCTGAAACTTTCTTATTTTCAGTAACTAAACTTTAAGTTATTGTGCCAGCAGAGATATAAGTTAATAACACCCATAACTTGTGTTCTGTTGTTCATATGAAGTTACGGATGCGTACACTCTTGCTGAAGTTAATTATATGAAAAATGATCAACCAATCATGTACACATGTTGTGATGTAATTTATATTTATGTTAAATAAATGGTCCAGTCCTACTGTACCAACATACGTTTAACGTTTCCTGTGAATCACATCTGGTATAGGCACAGAATTATTGATATTGATCTAAAAAGAGAGAACTCGTGAATATTGATGATAAGTTTGTGTCAGATACAATCTACTCAAATCTTTCATCTGGAATATTTGTACAGTCAGCAAAACTGACTAGTATTATATCCCTACAAAAGTAACAGAGTGGTCCGTTTCTATATCAGGTAAATAAAACTAAACTACGTCTCATACCAACATTAAGGTAGCTAACAAGTTATACTAGATTTAATGCGGTAAGTCAGCTCAAATGCAAACACCATGCTAACGTTAGCTCATATTTTTTTCTTGGACAAACAACCTTAAATGGCTAGCTTAGTTGCAATGAAAAAAGAGCTAATAATGCTAAGCTAACGGGATATGTTTGTTTATATGTTTGCAGGGACATGGTGAAAATAAGTTAATCCCACCTTGTTATAAGGTGGAGAAGCACTGCTCTAGATGGATGACGTGTCTGGCAACAGACCCAGAGAAAACTGATGGAGCAGGTGAAATGTCATTCATGCACAACTGTCCTTTCTGCTATTAAAATCTGAACTCTAAAAACTAGTAATTTTCTTTTTGGTCAACAGAAGAATACTGTGGAGATGATGGGGTCACCATGGATTTTGAGGAAAGGCCTGAGAATGAAGGAGCAGTGTAAGTGTGATGAAATTCTGTACATTCTCAATAATGATTTAATAATCCCTTTTTACTGTTAATACTGATTAACCTGTTGTTTGTTTAGGAACCACCTCCCTGCATTCTGTCAAGAAAGTCTCCAGGAGATTTTGCTGAGGAAGAGGCAGATAACAGATAGGGCTGCAGATGGTGCTCTTGATAGTTCCAGAAACTCGCCTTAAGCGCAGGGGTGACAGAAGCCGTTTTCGCATTTGCCGGCCCTCCCCGGTCCCGCTCGTCTCTGGTTGGCCCAGAGCCAGCTCTGGCCCGCCCTCGTTGATTGCGCACTGTCCGGAGAGCAAGCCTTGAAGTGGGTGGGGTATTCACTTGACGTGGGTGGGCAGTTCTTACCGAAAAGCTCAGAATGCGAATTTTTGGAAAAAACGAAATAAATACTGAGTTTTCATGTGTTTTTTCACTACAGTTAGCAAGTTAAGCATATAAACACACGTTTCCGATCATTTTTATGCACTCGAAAGTAGTTTTTAGATGAAAATAGTGTGTTTTTAGGTGCCCTGGCGAAATTTACGAGCGGACTTCCGGGTTGCGAATTTGTGGAAAAAACGAAATAAATACTGAGTTTTCATGTGTTTTTTCACTACAGTTAGCAAGTTAAGCATATAAACACACGTTTCCGATCATTTTTATGCACTCGAAAGTAGTTTTTAGATGAAAATAGTGTGTTTTTAGGTGCCCTGGCGAAATTTACGAGCGGACTTCCGGGTTGCGAATTTGTGGAAAAAACGAAATAAATACTGAGTTTTCATGTGTTTTTTCACTACAGTTAGCAAGTTAAGCATATAAACACACGTTTCCGATCATTTTTATGCACTCGAAAGTAGTTTTTAGATGAAAATAGTGTGTTTTTAGGTGCCCTGGCGAAATTTACGAGCGGACTTCCGGGTTGCGAATTTGTGGAAAAAACGAAATAAATACTGAGTTTTCATGTGTTTTTTCACTACAGTTAGCAAGTTAAGCATATAAACACACGTTTCCGATCATTTTTATGCACTCGAAAGTAGTTTTTAGATGAAAATAGTGTGTTTTTAGGTGCCCTGGCGAAATTTACGAGCGGACTTCCGGGTTGCGAATTTGTGGAAAAAACGAAATAAATACTGAGTTTTCATGTGTTTTTTCACTACAGTTAGCAAGTTAAGCATATAAACACACGTTTCCGATCATTTTTATGCACTCGAAAGTAGTTTTTAGATGAAAATAGAGTGTTTTTAGGTGCGCTGGCGAAATCGCAGTTGATGACTCAACACGCAGCTAGTCACGCCCTCTGGTCTCGCCCCTACACGAAGCAGTCCAGCCCCCTGCTGCAAACAACGAATCAAATGTGAGCAGTAAATGACGTGAAACTGGGCCCGTCGGGCCGCGGTCCGATGGAACCACGTTGGAGATGGTTCCAAAACGAGGGCGGAGCCGGGGAAAAAAAGGAAAATGCGGACACGCTGAACCCGGGAAAGAGGGCGGGGCGGGGCCACCCGGGCCTTTAAGGGCTGGTCAATGCGAAAACGGCTAGAGCGTTCTCTGTAGCAGGCCCAAGACTCTGGAACGAGTTACCGCTGCTCATCAAACAGGCCCCCTCCCTCTCGGTTTTCAAATCCCGGTTAAAAACTCACTACTACTCCATCGCTTTCAATGCCAGCTGATGTGTACTGGATCGTTTGATTTATGATCTGCAATGTTTTTATGTTTTTCGTGTTGTACTTCATTGTATGTGTTGCCTGTTGCGTGTTTGTTTGTCCAGCACTTTGGTGGACTTGTTCCTGTTTAAAGTGCTTTATAAATAAAATGGTATGGTATGGTATGGTATGGACCAGGATTCCACCAGTCATTCTGTCTGAGGACCCTGCTGCTGGTGGTGGAACCAACACAAGACGTATCCTTTGCTGTCAGATCTTGCATTCTCATATTTGTGTTCAATCTTCTCCCACACCCAGCAAACATGTGTTCTCCACTGCAGGAGACACTGTCTGTCCAGAACACGCAGTGGTTAGACGGTGGGCCTGTGATCGGATGATCGTAGGTTCAAGCCCCAGTACCGATAACATCAAATAATGTATGTGGAAAAAGGTGAAACACCCACACCTGCCTCCACTCTCATTCGTCCCACTCTGGGCCCCTGAGCAAGGCCCTTATCCCCCACCATCTGCTCCCTAACAGGTCTCTCTTGAAAATGAGTTATTGTGGCTCAATAAGACTACCTGTATAAATCAAGGGTAAATGAACACTCAAACATACTGCCTGAGAAGCAGATATGAACATTTTCCTCAACAAGAACCATTTCTGATTTTATACTGTACTGCTGCTAACCTGGACTGGATTGTACAAGTTAATATTTTTTATAATAATAATAATAATAATAATTTTGTTTGCTATTCTGCAGCAGTGTTAGCCCATCAGTGAGAGCTCAGTGACTGCAGCATCAGACACTGGACACGTGGAAATGTTTCCATGCGGTTGTCAAACATAAAGCTCTCTTGTAAAAGTATATCCCTATGAAAAGAAAACTAATAACATATTGAAGTTAATAAGTTTAATATTTATATACTGGTTGAAAATAGCCCTGTGAGAAATTCAGTCAATTTAACAAAAAGGAAAAAGTTCATAGAATTAAAATTCAAACAGAAGTTCAATTAATTTCATCCTGAAAGAACTCTTGCTAACTACTGTAGCTCTTTTATAACATGATGGAGTTAAACTCAAAGTAGTCTCCTCAGATAAATAGTGTTAACTTATTATTTTTATATGAAAGTTTCTGTTAACTTATTATTTTTATATGAAAGTTTCTGTTGACTTATAATTTTTACATTTGATTGTTTCTGTTCAGTGCCCTGAGACTTCTGTTGTGACTTGGCACTCTGAATAGCACCAATGTTCTTTGAACCAAATCTTTTAAGAAAATAAAATGTTCAACACATTCTGACTTGTCTTCTTATTGATGTATTATCACCCCAAAAAACGTGTATTTTGATTTAAGACAGGCTCAGCGTCCAGTTTTATTTTAACAATTTTAGTAAAAACAAATTTGATGACCATGTAACTGAAAGTTATGCACCATAACTCATGTTCCCTGAAGGAAGGTAACGAGGTGCAACATACTTGCTATGGGAATTGCGCCCCCGCGTGATTACCTGAAGGAATACAATCATGCTTTTTACGGCAGGGGGCGTCACCCCGCGTCAGAGGTACCGCCTTTCAGGTACTTAAGCGACTGACGCCCCTCCATCTTTCTCAGAAATTGCACTTCACCGAGCTTCCAGCATTGAAAAGGGCCAGCTATGTTGCACCTCGTTCCCTTCCTTCAGGGAACATGAGTTATGGTGCATAACTTTCAGTTCCCTTTCAGTTCGGTCTCTCGGAGCAACATACTTGCTATGGGAACGTAATTCATTCACGCCCTTGAAATGCTCAGCAAAATGCATGTGAGAACCTCCATCCTAAGGGACGGGCATCTCTTAGCTGATTACTACAAGGAATGCAGAGAGCAGATGCCAAGAGGAAAAAGGCCAAATGTGAGAGACATTCACATGATGTCTCACATGACCATTTATATATATAACACTAACTAGAAACAGCCCAAGCGTGCTCCAGTAGCGTGAGTACTCATCGGCTCCTGTTTCCCTTTGAGCAGGAGGAGCGATGTTTTCCTCTTTTTTTCTTCTTATTTTTTAACGGCCCGACTGACAAGTGGAGCCCATCCTGATGTTGGAGATCAGTCAAGGAGAGGGGAAACCTTTCCATTATACATCTCCCAGGCAAAAAACACAAACATCAAGGGAAATCCTTGTGAATGTTATTGCTGCTTGTGTCGGGACAAAGCAACCAAAGCCTTAGGCTTTCAGCCAGTACCTTTCAAAGGCAAGGCTGAGAGTTGCCACAACCCTGGACGTGGATGTAGAAGCTGTCAACATGCCTGAGTCAGTAGGTCCCTATGAGGAGGCAATTGCCATGGTGTTCCTAACAACATTGAGATCAGCTCCGGAAACCACGGTTTCTGTGGCCATCTGGGAGCTATGAGGATCAAGGAGAGGGCTCCCCGTCTTACCCGTTCCAATGTCGCCCCGATCAGAGGGACAGGTGGAAAGGCGTAGTAGAGCACTCCTGCTGGCCAATCATGTGCCAGAGCGTCTATCCCCAACAGAGCATCTGTCTCCTTCAGGGAGAAATAGAGGTCACAGTGTGAGCTAACTCTGCAGGCGAACAAGTCCACAGAGGCTCTGCCGAAACGTGACCATACCTGTTCCACGATCCGTGGGTTCAGGCTCCATTCCGACGCCAACAGAGGCCCTCTTGAAAGGGCATCTGCTCCATAATTCAGATCACCAGGGACATGAGTCGCCCTAAGTGACAGAATTCTTGGAGCACATCACGTGAGCATCCCCCGTGTCAGATCGAGGAGGGCCCGGGATCTCGTCCCTCCCTCTCTGTTGATGAAGGACACGTGGTCCTGTTATCTGATTTTACCAGGATATTATGCCCTGCAACCATACCTTTAATGAATAAGTATTTTAATGACAGGAATACGGCCAGTAATTCCAGGAAGTTAATATGTAATTTGGCTTCCTGCTTGTTCCAGAGGCCGTGGGCGTTCTGGTTCCTGCAGATCGCTCTCCATCCTGTTTTTGAGGCGTCCGTCGTGATGACTACATGGGACGACACCCTTCCTAGTGAGACCCCTTCCGTGAAAACGGATGGATCTCTCTAAGGTTCCAGGGCCTTTAGACACTCTGGGTCTATTTTAACATTTTCCGCTTGTGTGAACAGAGCGGTTTGTATTTGTTGGTTAAACCATACCTGTATAGCCCGCATTTTCAACAATGCACGTGACACACAAGGAATGGCTGCCGCCAAGAGGCCCAACAGGCGTTGGCAGGTTTTCACAGGGACCCGTTGGTCCAGTTTAAATCTTCTCAGGCAATGGCAAATGGAGGAGACTCTTTCCTTCGAGAGCCATGCTCTGTATTGGACAGTGTCAATCTGTACACCCAGAAATACGGTAACCCGTGACAGAGTCAGATCGCTTTTCTGTAGGTTTATGACAAAACCGAGACTCCAGGTGAGAGATCACCTTAAGGGAGTGTGACAACGCCTGCTTCCTGCTTCCAGCCAGAATTAGCAGGTCGTCCAGATAATTCAAGACCCTGAATCCTTGATTCCTAAGAGGGGTCAGGGCTGCATCCAGACATTTAGTAAATGTACGCGGAGCAGTCTTTAAACCGAAGGGTAAGGCTTTGAATTCATAAGCGTTATCTTCAAACGTAAAACGGAGGAACTTTCTTTGTCTCCTCCACACGCCTATTATGAAATAGGCATCTTTCAAATCCACTGTACATGCGTAGTCTCCTGGTCTCACAGACTGGAGAACTTGCCGCAGTGTAAGCATCCTGAACTTGAAAGTTTTAATTATTTTATTGAGAGTCCTGAGATCCAGAATCGGTCTCAAGGAACGGTCCTTTTTGGGTACCAGGAAGTACTTGCTGTAGTGTCCGGAGCGTAGTTTGCGTCCTGAGACCAAACTATTCACTTCCTTTTTCAGCATCGTTGAAACTTCCTCCCTCAGCACGTGCGTGCGTGCAGGGTTGATCTTAGATTGCAACATCCCTGAGAAACGGGGCAGTCTCTTTGAGAACTGCAACTTGAGTCCGTGACGTATTGTTGTCATGACCCAATCATTTGGTAGACATGCCTCCCAAGCCTGCGCATGCGCACTGAACCTGGATGGCATGTTGAATTGTAGCTCTGCGTGTTTCAGGTCTAAGGGGGTGACATTTGACCCCTCTCGTACCCTTTCGAGCAAGCTGCTCGACCCAACAGAAGATATTGCGAGATCAGGCCGTCTCTGAAGAATCTCGTGTATCTTGCTATGGTTCATAGTTCGACCGTGAGGTCTGGGTTTTATAAAAATGGGACTCAAGTCAAGAACCAGGGCAGTCTGTGCTTTGGTACTTTTATTTTTGTACATGTCTGAAACAGTGTCTGTTTTGTTTACATATACAGTAGGCGAGTCATGTTTCGTACGTGTACACATGTCACCAGTTCCTTGTGATTCTCTACGAGCAGAGACTGGGACCAGAAAGTTAGGTTCCCGTACCTCGTGGGCGGACGAACCTGTAAAATCATCAGTTCGTCCTGGTTCATCAGGTCCGGAACTGGTTTCCGTAGGAAGAGGTCGAAGCAGCACTCGGACGGTACTGCGAAGCCTCACAGTCCCCAGCGGGTCTCTTTCGTGGGAGACCATGCGTGTTTTCCGTTGGTGGGGCGATTTTTTTCTTTGGCAAACCCTCGCGGAGGGCATCTGCTTGTTTGCGTCTTTATTCCAGCCTTGTCTGGACACGTTCCAGGGCTCTTCCGAAGAGTCCCGTCGACTCGATCGGGTGTTGTAGGAAGGTGGACCTCTAGTTTTCCGGGAGGTCCAACAGCGTTAGCCAAAGATGGTACTGGGCGACAACTATTTCTGCCATTGCTTTGCCATGGGAAATAGCTACTGTTCCCATCATGCTGAGCACGAGGTCAGAGGCATGATGGGCCTCCTCTATGACCTTGGTTGTGGTTTGCTCGTCCTTTGTTACTTGGATATCCTGTAGTTTTTCCGCCAGGTAGGCCTGTACCATGCTCAACGTATTCATTGCACGAGCCGCGAGGCCTTGGGCCTTGTAGCACCTCTCGAGTTGTTTCTCCGAAGCGCGACATGCTTTGTTGGGCAGCGTTGGTTTCATCCCTGTGGCTGTGGGGGCCAGGTGAGACGCCAGAGACTCCTCTATTGGGGGTGCGCTGGCAAGGTCCAGAGCCTCAATTCCCGCGACATCCAAGAGTCGGGACAATGGTAGCATGATGGGAGCCCTGGGTTCTGCCCAGGAGCGTTTGAGTTCCGTTAGAAAGTCCGGAAAAATTGGCATTTTCTGCGACGTTGTCGGATGCTTCGCGTAGAAATAGTTTCCCGCCAGCCTCGTAGCCTGTTGGCGAGGCGTGGGGTCCGGCTACGTGACCTACAGGGCATCAGCGGCCCTATGGCACAGGTCGAACAGAGCAGGTACCGACAAGTCCGGTTCCGGAAGGTTCTGCGCCAGGTTCTGGGAGGAGTGAACAGTTTCTCCCTTGTCACCGTATTCGGCATCTATGTCGTACACTTCTGGCGTCGAGTCTTTGATGGCAAGAGAGGAGTCCGATGTGTTGTCCTCCCCGACCCGGCCAATGCACTCTAGGTCCACGTTTTCAGGCTCCGGTTCTGGAGCAGGCAGGTTAGTGTGACGTGCGACCTTCATCGCAGCGGTCCTTGTCATAGATTTGGCCAACGTGTCTGCGCGACGTTTCCTCACTGTGGCCATCATTCGACGACAG
>JBBPBX010002400.1:0-18898 GCA_038048925.1 Garcialebias charrua | reverse complement strand
TGTAACAGAAGATCACACAGTGATTGCACCTGCGACATTGTCTCTATGGGACAACAATGCCCCCTATCGGTGCAGCAAGGTATATTCTGCCTCACCTCTCGTGTTTTTCAGCGTGCATTATGACCGATTAGAAAGAAGTAAAGATGCACAATATTGGATTTTTGGCCGATAACCGATATGCTGATATGTTAAAAACTTATGTAGCAAGGTTCAACGTATTCCACAAATCTTAGGAATCCGACATCCTCACCAACGAAAAATAAAACTTCCACACCACCGACCGCTGCAGCAAAAACAGCGGCTTTTATATGCTGAGTTATTTTAATCGAATGTTCGATGTCCGATATTGAAAATTAACGTTAATATCGGCCAATACCGATACCAGGCTGAAATTATATTGCATCCCTAGAAAGAAGAAATATATCACGCACATTCATTCAATATATTAGACAGTCTGTAAAACATAAACATGTGCAACACATGTGTAATCAAACATGTACATTGGCAATATAAAGAGAGACGCAATGGTCATGCGCCAATCGCCTACTTCATATATTGTGTATGACGCAGCGCCCCCAGAGGTGAACCAAAGCACTACACTGCCTCACCCTGCATTTCTTCCATGAGTTTGGACAGGCAATGCATAAATTCTGCAATTTTGACCACTGAAGTGTTGAAATAAATCAGAAAACAGTTTTATAGAACAGTCAAGTGGTTAAATGTATTTTGTCTTATCATTGTTAGTATTTTACTTGTCATTATGACAGGTGAGGCTATACCTCACCTGCCTCCACTGACTGCACATTGTTAGATACATTGTTTAAACTTATGAGGGAGTATTATATGCAGGCAACATTAGAAAGGTCCCTCTGTAAAATTATTTACTTCTAGTCTTCAACAACCCTAACCTTCTCTTCCCCAACTGCTTGAACACCCACCATGACCTAACCCAAATAACCTAAGGAGTCATTAACTGACAAAGTGACTACTGCTGTACAAATACACCCCCTAAAATCAGAGTCAGAGAGTCTTTATTGTCATTTGCATCGCATGTGGTACATGTGATGAAAACAAGATTATGTACACGGGGTCCCAGTTACATCCAACAACAAATGCAAGAGAAAAACAGTAATAACATCTAGAATTAACTAAGAAAAACATCAACTAGTAATACACTAAGCCCTAATATAGTGGAAAAACATCATTATAAACAGCAGCACGAACATGAGTCTGTATGAGCAGATGGTCACAGATGAACACAGCAACAAGAAAACAGATCAGCATCAGCATGATGTGATATTTTGCAGTGTTTATTTTTATTTTATTTTTATTTATTCATTCATGAGTCTAACAGCCTCAGGGTAGAAGCTGTTCCTCAGTCTAGTGGTTCTACATTTGATGCTCCTCAACCTCCGTCCTGAGGGGAGTGGGGCAAAGAGGAGGGGACAGCTGGCAGCAGAGCAGGGGGGAGAGAAGTTGAGACGCGCGCGCGTTGTTTTTAACATTTTAGCAGTAACTAATTTGTGTTTTACACCAGTAGACTGGTGGAGGGGAGGTGCGCAGTTGTCAGGTGTTAAGGGGCGGGGCGCCCTAACGTATTACGTCATGAAATTAGCATATCATGATATAAGTTTTTTGCCCGGGCAAGCTTTTTATTACCGGTAACGATATGATATGGCCCAGCCCTATTAGATAATAAAATATCCCCTTTCTAGTTGTGCCTTTTCTCACTTCCGTTCTGAACAGGCTGTTTATGATAAGGCCACGCCCTTCAAAAATCTGTTGACATTAACTCCACCCTCCAAAGGGGACCCTGAGTCAGACCCAGAGGCACACGCCATTTTGGGCAGGGCAAATGAGGCGCTGACGCGTCGCGTAGGCCGCTGAGAAACATCCATAAGTTCACCCTCCATGTTAAAAACTCTTCGTTTGACTCTTTGAAAACAAGCAATAAGGCTGCAGAGTAACACACTGGCTGCTAACTGCTATACACGCTCTCTCTAGCGGGGACCGCTTTTTTCACGGACCACATCCGGCGCTGACCGGATATGGTCCGTGAGCAGTCGTCCGGTTGATTTAAGAGCCCGTAAATAAGTTTTTTCGTTTTTACTGATAGATAATTAGTTATTAGCGGTACTGCATTTTAACAACAACGAAACATCGAACTCTGAGATGAACTCAGGAAAAACAACCGTGACGTCTTTTATACTGAAGTGGGTGGAGCCTCACCAGGGGTTGCTAGGTGAGGGGCTGGACTCAGGTTGGGATGGGTTGTCCTACGGCTTGTGACATCACAAGCCGTAGGATTTGAAAACGAGACATTTATGTCACTGAAAAATAAATGTACTTAGAGTAAATATACCACTGGGTGCATTTTTTTGGCACTAGGACTGTTTTTTTAAGAAGTACATAACCAAAGTTGAGTAAAAAAAACATTAAAAAGTGAATTTTGCATCTTTGGTCCCCTTTAAACAATATAAACACATTTATTATGGCATTACATTTAAACTGTAAAATTATGCTAAACACTTTGAATAACATACTTTTACGCTATGAAAAAAAAAAAGATTTAGCATATGTAACATTAAATCACCTTTTAATTACCGGCAACCCCATTGAGCCTCAGGGACTCATTTACCAGAGAGACCTGAATTTTAAACAAAGAATGATGGCAACAGTGGACAACAATAGACAATCATAAAGGATGCATACACATTTTATTAATTTTTTTAACAGCAAACTCATCGTAAATACAATCAACAAAAAATCTTTCTATAAACTCCGTTTCAAAGCAGACACACATGAGCCAACTCAAGCAGGTCAAGTGTGAAACCATCTTTTTGTTCTTCTTGCTTCCCCGTCAGGTCTGTTCATCTGGAACACAGAAATCACATGTGGGAAAATTAGCATCAAAATAGCTTTTACCTGAACTAGGGCTGGGCAATAATAATCTTGATATTTTTAAAGGGGACCACAGATAGGTTTTTAAAATTTTAATGGTAAGTCTGTGGTCTATCCAGACATTGTTCATTCAATTTAATACACAAAATAATTCTTAGATAATCAATTATACCCTTTTTAATTCTGCCATTTTTAACTTTCGTTTTGAACGACTGGTTTATGATAATGAGCTCTCATGGCCACGCCCTTCATGAGCTCTCATGGCCACGCCCTTCAAAGATCTGTTTACATTAACTCTGCCCTCTGTAAGAGCCAGTATCTCTAATCTGTTGTTTTAAAATTAGCTCTTTTTTTATTACTCATTTGACTTACTGTTAGTGCTAGCTTAAGATAACTTACCGAAAGCCGTCCGCGCGCGCCGCCATGAGCTGCTCCTTTTAGCCCGAATCCGATGCTAAAAATAGCTTGTTCCTCCTCCGCCCTTTTAGGTCCGCTCGTTGCATGCGGCGCTTTTGGGAGCGATCTCTGTTCAGTCCAGACACATACACAAAGTTCACTGAGTGTCTCCAGTTAATTTATCCGTATGAGGCAACCTCTGACCAGCCAGCCAGCTCCCAGCCGCAGATGGTCTCTTCGCCGGCGGTCTGCTCGTTTTCCGTCTGCCGGCTGCTCGTTGGGAGCGATCGCTAATACGCTAAAAATTGAACTAAAACGTAAAAATAACAATTATACTTTATTTATAAAGCCATTTAAAACAACCACAGCTGCAACAAAGTGCTGTACACATGAAATTAAGAACATTTAAACAAAAGATGAGATGAAATCAGGAAAAACAACCGTCACGTCTATTATACTGAAGTGGGTGGAGCATCACCAGGGGTTGCTAGGTGAGGGGCTGGACTCAGGTTTGAGGTGGGTTGTGGCTGCGGTTTGTGACGTCACAAACCGCAGGATTTGAAAACAAAACCTATCTTATCACAGTAAAATAAATATACTTAGAGTAAATAAACCACTGGGTGCATTTTTTTGGCACTAGGACTGTTTTTTTATGAAGTACATACCCAAAGTTGAGTAAAAAAACATTAAAAAGTGAATTTTGCATGTGTGGTCCCCTTTTAAAATATTGAGATACAGGTAGTCCCCGACTTACGAGCGAGTTCCGTTCGTACGAGGTGCTCGTAAAGGCTGAAATATACTTGAGCGTACTCTCTATACGCCTCTGTACGACGTACGTACGCTGAGGCAAAAGCGTAGCCTCGCGCAGCCCCTCAGGGCACGAACGCGCAAAGCTTTTTTTTTACGACCGTGCACGCTTGCGCGGTGTCTGACCATAAACTTCCCCGGCGCCGGACTGTTTTGTATGTTACACAAATGAATTAAATTCCTCTTCTTTATCGCTGATCGGGCCTTTTCTTTTGTTTTTTTGCCTAAAGTCAAGTAATCGCTTCTTCCTCGTTCACTCGATGACTGAAATGAATGAATTCATGTCCTACCTGGCAGCGCAATGTTTTAAATATTTCCTGGTGGGCGGTGAGCTGCAGGAAAAGCGCTCCCTGTTATTATTTTTATTTCTTAGAACTTTTTATAACATATAAAGTAGAAACACCACAGCAGAGCGGGCAGCGGGCTGCTATCATGATGAGCTCTCATTCATTCATTCATTCAACCTTTATTTAGTCAGGTAAATCTTTTGAATCTCATGGGCTCATTTACGAAAGCGACCTGCTAAAACTAAACAATGAACAGCAGTGGTAGAATTTCAATAAACAAACAAACAATAAACAATAGAAAACAAAAGAGAGAAAAAAAAAAAAGAAAGTTTTTTTTTTTTTTAACAAAGTATCAAAAAACTAGCAAAACATTATAAGGTAGACGTATAAAATCAAAGACAGGAACAAATCTGCATTGGTTTTTGCCAGGATTCCAACAGATTCTGAAAACCATTTAGAGAAGTCAAGGTCGAGAGCTTCAGATCTTTTTGTAAGATATTCCATGAAGCAGGAGCGGAGTAGGAGAAGGCCCTTTTTCCAAGTTCAGTCCTCACTGACGGAACACTGCAGGTAATCATGTCCTGAGAGCGCACACTGTAGCTGCACTCACGCAAAGACATGTAGGAGGAGATGTATGAGGGCAGCAGACCAAGAAGTGATTTAAAGATGAAAATGTACCAGTGGAAGAGTCTGTGTGAGGTTAATGATGTCCAGTTAACCAGTGAATACAGGGTGCAGTGGTGGGTACGATAATCACAACCAGTTATGAATCTTAGTGCACCATGATAGACAACATCCAACATCTGCAGGGTGCTTGTAGGAGCATTCATGTAGAGAATGTCACCGTAATCAATGGAGGGAAGGAAAGTCACAGACACAAGGTGTTTCCTGACATTCAGTGATAGACAAGTGTTCTGACGAGCTGTCAATCATTTCAGTAGGCGTGTCAGCAAATATCAGCGAAACGCATGCGCACAAAATGCGCTCGTAGAGTGGCGTAAGGGAGGACGCTCAGGTATACAGTATTTCAGCCTTAACACGAAATCTCGTATGTCGGAACACGAAACATGTGTCGCTCATAAGTCCGGATTTTCGGTCGTAAGTCGGAAAATGTATGCTAGTGCTACTACGAACACTCGTTTTTCAACACAAACGTACATACCGTATTTTATGGACTATAAGTCACACCTTTTTGCCTAATTTGCATGCCCTGCGACTTATAGAGAGGTGAGACTTGTTTATGGATTTTTTTCCCCATATTTTTAGACCAATGTTTGGTTCAGATATGACCTTTTTCCATTTTGGCAAAAATGGTGCAGTACCACTTTCGGCCACTGGGGTAAAGTACCACCTTTGTCCGCTAAGGTACACCAACCGTTCCCACCTCATATGTCCGACGAGAGCCTCCTCTGGTCGGATTCACTCTGTCGCAGCCCGGCCTCCTGCTCTGGAGGTATGAACTAGCTACTTCGCTGTTAGCTCAGTGTTTGTTAACAAAATAGGTCAAGAACCACAGGACAGATTTTGATCAAACTTAAAGAACGTAATCACTAGATGGATATTTACAACTGATTAGCTTTATGAGATGTTTGAGATAAAATTCGATGTTTTATAGACGTAAATGTGTCGCGTTAGCTTTGTTGATATTTCCTTGTACGTTTGAGAAAATAGCTCATAAACCACACAGCAGATTTTTTTTCTAACTTACAGAAAGTAATCACTAGATGTACATTTACAAACTGTTAGCTGTTGGAGTTATTTGAGATAAAATTCAATGTTTTATAGACGTAAATGTGTCGCGGTTAGCTTCGTTATTTTTCCTTGTACTTTTTCAAAGCAATTTTTTTTAAAATCCAACAGATTTGACCATTACGTGAATTTATTAAGGAACGGTTAAGCTAAGACACATGTTTGCTATAATTTTCAGCAGACAAATAATTGTTTTTACCGTGTTAATCTTGCGAAAAGTCCTTCCGTGCATGCTTCTGTGGTTGTCATTTTCAGCAGGGCAAATGACGCGCTGACGCGTCGCGTAGCGGTGACTCATAATAGATGCGACTTATATAAAGGTGCAACCTGTTTATGGATTTTTCCAATTTATTGACAATAATTGGACAAAGCGACTTATATAAAGGTGCGACCTATAGTCCAGAAAATACTGTACTAGTTCATAAACATGCTCAGAAACTTGTTTCCAAACGGTTAGCTAACACACTTTCATCTAAAAACACATACCAGTGCTTTATTTTCTGTTTGTTCTGTACAACTTTACTGTTCGTTAGTCAGCTCGTAAGTCCGGAACCTCGTATGTCGATGCGTTCATAAGTCGGAGAGTACCTGTAATTTTTTTATTTTATTTTTTTACAATATAAGTTGAGACTATCTCGATATAAGCAATATAGTTTTATACTTGGAAATCCTGCTGTCTCTTTCTCCCAGGCGGCCCCCCTTCCTTCTTCACACACAGCCCTCTGCTGCGCTCCCCCTCCCCTTCCTGCTTCTCCTGTGTAGGTGGCACTAGCATAGACGTTTAATAAACACAGCAGCTAGCATGTGTGAAGTTCCGTCAGATCTGACTCTTTGAAATAAACCACAGTTCAGAGTTCATTCAGTCGTGCTGTGTCTTTTAGAGGAACACAGAGAGGAAGCGCGACATTAATAAAGCAGCAGTTTATCATATTGCTAAAGATACAGTCCTTACTAATTTTTATAATTCATAAGCGGATTTGCGCTTTTTCTGTTTAAAATGCAGTACCGCTAATAACTAATTATCTATCATCTATAAGACGCATCTATTATGCGTCACCGTGACGCGTCAGCGCCTCATTTGCCCTGCTCAAAATGGCGGCCACAGAAGCGAGCGAAGGACTTACTTTACAAGAAAACACGGTAAAAACAATTATTTCTTTGCTGAGAAAAAAAATATTTCTTAGCTGACTTTATAGCACAAGGGTTCCTGAGCATAACTGTTTCACGAAATGGTCAAATCTGTTGGATTTAAAAAAGTAGTTCGCCATTTGCACTTTAGCGCGTTAAAATTAGCTTCCGCTAGTTTTCCGAAGTCTATCGCAGAAGTCTATCGCAGGACACATACCATACCCATGAGCCAAACAATTAAGCTAAGGAAGCTCAAGTTTGCAGGACATGTACAGAGAATGGAAGCACAGAGACTACCAAAGATTGCCTTCAATTGGAAACCACAAGGAAACAGAAAGAGAGGCAGACCCAAACTGACGTGGAGACAATCCTTTGAGAAAGACCTGAAGGTACAGGGCTTCGACCCGAGCACGGTGGAGGTGATCGCCAAGGATAGAGATCAATGGAAACAGCTTGCCGCCCAATGCGCTCTCGAGCGCGGGAGGATCTATGTCTAAGTAAGTAAGTTTTCCTGATGCCTGGTACCCACTGCCCCGGTGTTGGGCGCCTGAAGCGGCCGGTTTACATTCAAAGTCTATGAGGAGACGCGTGGAGTCACGGCGAGCCGGGAAGCGGCGCGATTCGAGTGATCAAAGCGGCGCGACGGCAGCCTGCAGTTCCTTTTCCACGCACGCGCGCGTCCAAATCAACCTAGGCGTCGAACTGCCAACGCCAGAAAATCCGATCTCTGGTGGCTCGACGCGTCCAGAAAACAGTCGGGAGAGCCTCTGCTATCTGATTACACAACCACAACGGGACTTTTTTTGGACTTTTTAAACTCACCGGATCGAGCCTCCATGAATTGGAACCAAACTCCGGTAATAAACGTGGCATTTTTACAGTTGCTGCTGACAGGCTGCTGTTCTCTCCAGTGTAGATCACCCCAAACATAAAAAAAAAACGTTTTAATCTCATCAAAGACCTTCGGAGGTGCAGTTAACACAACAACTGAACCCGGAAAATGAGCTTCTGACCCCTCCCACTGCCACCCCCTAGTGCGCGTCATCAGACGGTCTTCAATGGCCAGTGGGACCGTGACAAGCGGCCAAAAGGGGGCGGCAGGCGCGTTTCGAGTTGTGCAGTGGGGACCAGGCATTAGACATAAGCGCTTTTAAAATTGCGGACCTAAATAAATAAGCGCTTTAGAAATAGCGGAACTGATTTTTATCACGCCCGGACGCGGGTCACCGGGGCCCCACTCTGGAGCCAGGCCCGGAGGTGGGGCACGCTGGCGAGCGCCTGGTGGCCGGGCTTTTACCCATGGAGCCCGGCCGGGCACAGCCCGAAGAGGAGACGTGGGTCCCCCTTCCCATGGGCTCACCACCTGTGGGAGGGGCCAAAGGGGTCGGGTGCAATGTGAGATGGGTGGCGGCCGAGGGCGGGGACCCTGGCGGTCTGATCCTCGGCTACAGAAGCTGGCCATTGGGACATGGAATGTCACCTCTCTGGTGGGGAAGGAGCCTGAGCTAGTGTGTGAGGTTGAGAGGTTCCGACTAGAAATAGTCGGACTCACCTCAACGCATGGCTCTGGCTCTGGAACCAGTTTCCTTGAGAGGGGTTGGACACTCTTCCACTCTGGAGTTGCCCCTGGTGAGAGGCGCCGAGCAGGAGTGGGCATACTGGTTGCCCCCCATCTTGGTGCCTGTACGTTGGGGTTCACCCCGGTGAACGAGAGGGTAGCCTCCCTTCGCCTACGTGTGGGGGGACGGGCTCTGACTGTTGTTTGTGCCTATGCACCAAACGGCAGCTCAGACTACCCACCCTTTTTGGAGTCCTTGGAGGGGGTATTGGAGAGTGCGCCTCCTGGGGACTCCCTTGTTCTACTGGGGGACTTCAACGCTCACGTGGGCAATGACAGTGAGACCTGGAGGGGTGTGGTTGGGAGGAACGGCCCCCCTGATCTGAACCAGAGTGGTGTTCTGTTATTGGACTTCTGTGCTCGTCATGGATTGTCCATAACGAACACCATGTTTAAGCATAAGGGTGTCCATATGTGCTCTTGGCACCAGGACACCCTAGGTCGCAGTTCGATGATCGACTTTGTTGTCGTCTCATCTGATCTGCGGCCGCATGTCTTGGACACTCGGGTGAGGAGAGGGGCGGAGCTGTCTACTGACCACTACCTGGTGGTGAGTTGGCTCCGATGGTGGGGGAGGATGCCGGTCAGACCTGGCAGACCCAAACGTATCGTGAGGGTCTGCTGGGAACGTCTGGCAGAGTCTCCCGTAAGACGGAGCTTTAACTCCCACCTCCGGGAGAGCTTTGAACACGTTCCGAGGGAGGCGGGGGACATGGAGTCCGAGTGGGCCGTGTTCCGCGCCTCTATTGTCGAGGCAGCTTATCGGAGCTGTGGCCGCAAGGTTGTTGGTGCCTGTCGAGGTGGCAACCCTCGAACCCGGTGGTGGACACCGGCAGTGAGGGATGCTGTCAGGCTGAAGAAGGAGTCCTATTGGGCCTTTTTGGCTTGTGGGACCCCGGAAGCAGCTGATAGGTACCGGCAGTCCAAGCGGCATGCGGCTCGGGTGGTTGCTGAGGCAAAAACTCGGGCGTGGGAGGAGTTCGGAGAGGCCATGGAGAATGACTTCCGTACGGCTTCGAGGCGATTCTGGTCCACCATCCGGCGTCTCAGGGGGGGAAAGAGGTACGAGACCAACACCATTTATGGTGGAGGTGGCGTGCTGCTGACCTCAACTCGGGATGTTGTGAGTCGGTGGGCGGAATACTTCGAAGACCTCCTCAATCCTACTGGCACGTCTTCCACTGAGGAAGCAGAGCCTGGGGACTTTGGGTCGGGTTCTCCGATCTCTGGTGCTGAGGTCGCCGAGGTGGTTAAAAAGCTCCGCGGTGGCAAGGCTCCGGGGGTGGATGAGATTCGCCCGGAGTTCCTTAGGGCTCTGGATGTTGTAGGGTTGTGTTGGCTTACGCGACTCTGCAATATCGCGTGGACATCGGGGGCAGTTCCCTTGGATTGGCAGACTGGGGTGGTGGTTCCCCTATTTAAAAAGGGGGACCGTAGGGTGTGTTCCAACTATAGGGGGATCACACTCTTAAGCCTCCCTGGTAAGGTCTATTCAGGGGTTCTGGAGAGGAGGGTCCGTCGGATAGTCGAACCTCGGATTCAGGAGGAGCAGTGTGGTTTTCGTCCTGGTCGTGGAACACTGGACCAGCTCTACACCCTCAGCAGGGTCCTGGAGGGTGCGTGGGAGTTTGCCCAACCAGTTTACATGTGTTTTGTGGACTTGGAGAAGGCATTCGACCGCGTCCCTCGGGGGGTTCTGTGGGGGGTACTCCGGGAGTATGGGGTACCAGGCCCTTTGATAAGGGCTGTTAGGTCCCTGTACGACCGGTGTCAGAGCTTGGTCCGCATTGCCGGCAGTAAGTCAGGCTCGTTTCCGGTGAGAGTTGGACTCCGCCAAGGTTGCCCTTTGTCACCGATTCTGTTCATAACTTTTATGGACAGAATTTCTAGGCGCAGCCAAGGTGTTGAGAGGATCCGTTTTGGTGACCTTAGAATCGCTTCTCTGTTTTTTGCAGATGATGTGGTCCTACTGGCTTCATCAGTTCGTGATTTACAACTTTCACTGGAGCGGTTTGCAGCCGAGTGTGATGCGGCCGGGATGAGGATCAGTTCCTCCAAATCCGAGGCCATGGTCTTGAGCCGGAAAAGGGTAGCATGCCCTCTCCGGGTCGGGGAGGAGGTCCTGCCCCAAGTGGAGGAGTTTAAGTATCTCGGGATCTTGTTCACGAATGAGGGAAAACTGGAGCGTGAGATCGATAGGCGGATAGGTGCAGCGTCCGCAGTGAAGCGGGCGCTGTACCGGTCTGTCGTGGTGAAGAGAGAGCTGAGTCAAAAGGCAAAGCTCTCAATTTACCGATCGATCTACGTTCCCACCCTCATCTATGGTCATGAGCTTTGGGTTATGACCGAAAGAACAAGATCTCGGATACAAGCGGCTGAAATGAGTTTTCTCCGCAGGGTGGCTGGACTCTCCCTTAGAGATAGGGTGAGAAGCTCAGTCATCCGGGAGGGACTCGGAGTAGAGCCGCTGCTTCTCCACATCGAGAGGAGCCAGTTGAGGTGGCTCGGGCATCTGGTTAGGATGCCTCCTGGACGCCTCCCTGGTGAGGTGTTCCGGGCACGTCCCACCGGGAGGAGACCCAGAGGAAGACCCAGGACGCGCTGGAGGGACTATGTTTCTCGGCTGGCCTGGGAACGCCTTGGGATTCCCCCGGAGGAACTGCTCCAAGTGGCTGGGGAGAGGGAAGTCTGGGCCTCCCTACTTAGGCTGCTACCCCCGCGACCCGACCTCGGATAAGCGGAAGAAGATGGATGGATGGATGGATGATTTTTGGATTAGCGCTGCCCACCACTGATAATCATTTTATTTAAAAGCGCCTTTCAGGACACCCAAGGACACTTACAAGGTATATGCAGGAATAATGAAGTTAATTTCAATACCTTTTCAAGACTTTTTAAAGACCTTCCAAAATAAATTCAAGACCTTATCGTCACTTTGTTTTATTAAGCAACAAATCTTTGATTTACAAAACTGCTGTTGTTTTCAATCCGTGAATCTCAAACCTACAACAGAACTGAGATACAGTGGAAAGAAAAAAGTTCAAAAGAAGAAACTGAACCACGACTAGGTTTAATAAAATATAGCTTAGGTTACAACAAGACTCATAGCTATTTTAAAGTAACTTGGTTGAACAATGGCGAATAAGAAATAAACACGGTTATTCTCGGCGACAGGCCTCAGCCATTCTTGAAAATCAGGCATCTCCAACCAGGAGTCAGAAAACCTGCATTTACCCATTGTTCTCACGGTCTCGCGGCAACTTACTCGAACACACAGACTCAACTTGGAGATAAAGCAGCCGTGCATGCGCACAAGATAGACCTAGCCGTAAAGGCTGTTATAACCTGACACTCTAAATGTGTGCGAAGCAGCTTCTGAATCCTCCGCGGTGAGGAAAACAAATACATACTTTTCGCTGTCAAATTATTTAAAGCTAGAATAACAGCAAAAAATAATAATACCTCAT
This sequence comes from Garcialebias charrua, assembly GCA_038048925.1. Lineage (NCBI taxonomy): Eukaryota > Metazoa > Chordata > Actinopteri > Cyprinodontiformes > Rivulidae > Garcialebias > Garcialebias charrua. Next base: position 6,545 of record JBBPBX010002400.1, on the reverse strand, counting down.
CAAATCGCTTTCAAGACTTTTTAATACTTTTCAAGGCCCTTAATTTCCCCAAAATTGATTTATGAACTTTTAATAACTTTCAAGACCCCGCGGATACTCTGTTAGAAAAGATAAATGAATCCAGAGACCTTTTTTTAGACGACAGAACGAGAAAAATAAAGTTGTGTATGTTTTTAAAAAAATTAATACCTTGTCAGATGACGTTCATTACTTTTTAATACTTTTTAATGGCCTTAATTTGTGTTAATTTCATTTACTACCTCTTAATTCCTTTAACAACCCCGCGGATACCCTGATCTGACCTCCTACAAATCTCCATCCATCACGCTCTCTCAGATCCTCCTCTTCGCTACATCTCCACGTACCCTCTGCCCGCCTCTCCACCATGGGGAGCAGGGCCTTCACCTGCTCTGCCCCTCACCTCTGGAACGCTCTACCACTAGACCTTAGAAACACCACCTCCCTTTCTCTGTTCAAGACAGCCCTGAAAACACATCTCTTTAGACTAGCTTATCGTTAAATTTACTAAATGTATTTTAAATTACCCTGATGCATGCTCAGTATTTTAAATTATTTTGTATTTTATATTTCAATTTGTCACTGATAATGTTTGAACTGTGTTTGTTTGTTAAGATAGGTCAGTGCTTTTATTGAGGCAAGAAGCAAATTGATGCATCCAGTAATTGTTATAAAACTACATTTACTACCAAAGTTTAGGAAGAAAATGACAGTAATCTCAATCTGTACCTGCTGCCAGAGGCCTCATGCTTCAACATGGAGGACGCAGCGGAAATGCCCCTGATGTTACGTCACATGGGATCCATCGTTATACTGATGGTCCTCCTTTATCATGTGAGCAGCTGGTTCTGGATGTCATCAACAAACTGATAGACCAGGGGTGCTCACACTTTTTCAGCATGCGAGCTACTTATAAAAAAAACAAGTCCAAAAGATCTACCCAATACAAAAATGCAAAACATATAATTATCTTCAAATGTATTAAGGATTCTTTTTATGTACAATGTACCTATGTTGATGTACCTTGCATAACTGAATAAGCAAATATTGCACAACACATGTAATAAATCCGGGGTCACCAACGTGGTGCCCATGGGCACCTGGTCGACCGTAGGGACCAAATGGGGTGATGGTGACGCAATATAGATTTTTTAAATTTTATTTTAAAAATATATGGTAGAAATATAACAGAGTTGTTAAGTTTCCCTGCCCGCTCCAGGTCTCTGAGGTCACACAGCTCCTGCTCTCTGTTCCACGGACAAAATATAAACGTTGGGGTGACCGTGCCTTTTCTGCGGCCGCACCTCTACTCTGGAATACGCTCCCGCTTGAGCTACGTCAGATTACTGAACTTGGCCTTTTTAAATCGAAGCTTAAGACTTTTTTATTCCAACTGGCTTTTAGTAATTAAATATGTGGTGACATTTCTGGTTTTATTTTTGCTATTATGTTGTGTTTTCTTGATTTTTAATCTGTTGTCTTTTACTGTACTGCACTGTTTTTTGTTAAGCACTTTAGTCACCATCACCGTGGTTGTGTAAAGTGCTATACAAATGAATAAATGAAATGAAATGAAACTGATCCCCACCCCCTTCTTTATAAGAATCTGGTCTTTTACTTTAATAAATGTAAAAAAAAAAATCATTAGATATTTTTTACTTTAATAAATGTCATTTCTAAAAGCCCCCTCCAGCAAATCTAAAGTGGTCCACAGGCCACCAGTTGATAACTACAGTTGTGGCAGGTTGTTATGGCTCCGGACACGTTTAATTTAGTGAACAAAGGCATAAAAATGTCTCTTTTGGTACGGAGAGATTTACAGCGGTGTATTTTACCGACTGTCCCTGAACGCAGCGCGAAAGTGTGTTATGCAAACGCTCGCGCTGCGGGACAGGGAAACGTGCAGAGAACAGAGAGTAGTCAAGGAGGTTATTCTGTATGAAAAGTGTCTCGTATGATTTTAATAATAAAGCCACGTCAGCTCCCAACCAGTATGTTTAAGCGTGCAGAGAAACAACACAGCGTCACTCACCCGGAAGATGGTGGGGGCGTTTCGCTTTGAAGTTGCTGCTGTCCGAACAGGGATTTTAGTTCCTCCACCTTTCTCTTTCTCAGCTGGCTTTTCGGTGGGAAGTCCATGTCGTATTTTCCATGAACAGTCCGAAATCTGATTGTTTTCGCTTAGTATGTTTTGCTGCGTTCAACTTCCACCTTCGCGCCATTGTTTTTAGAAACTGCATGAGCGTGACCTAAAGCTCTCATCTGATTGGCTGCCGTGAATGTCAATCAAGGGGCGGGATGTTTTCAGTTGTCATCTGATTGGTTGCCCTGCATGTCAATCAAGTAACGGGATGTTTCATTGGCTGACAATTTTTTAATGTCACGCTGTGGGAAAAAAAATAATAATAATAATGTCACGCTGCGATCGACCAGTAATGCCTCCGCGATCGACCGGTCGATCGCGATCGACGTAATGAGCAGGTCTGTGATAGACCCACTGTGAGAAGGGTTATTTTAAGACCGAGTTTGTTGCAGCTCCTCACACTGAGGAAGTGCTTCGGATGAAAGATGAAACCTTTCAACAAGAATCCTTCCAGAGGACCTGACTCGGGTCCCGTTTACACGAGAACAACCTCTGGAAACGTCTGTGTTTTTTCATGTTCCTTGGGATTACCGGTAATAAACAAAAAAAAAGAGCGGGTTTACACGAAAACACTGTAGTTTCCATGTCAGTCGGGTTGCCAGATAAGAAATGAACTATAGTACTGTGACTTAAAAATTATAGTATTTTGACCTAAACTGCCATATGTGCTGAGTAAAGACGTTCTACAATGGGATATTTTTAAGTCCCGAGCCTGTGGCGTCAAATGTTTGTTTTTTGTTCTTTGTTTACTAGGAAGCTATAGAAAAGAAGGAGAAGCGAGCAAGACGTTTTCATTTCCGCTGCGAGGACACTGTCTGTCAGAGGACTGTCTTCCTGGACAAAGACGCTTTGCGTAAAGGTGTGACTCAGCGTTTTGTTTGTTTGTTTACTAACAGTCGACCGTTTGTTGACTCTGTCGTCTTCTTCTGTGGTATTCAGCCATCCCCAAACTGCGCATGGAAGCGATCCACGTGACGGGCGTGGACAACATGAGCACCCAGGATGTGTTCGGCTACTTCGCAGAGTATCCACCTGCGCACATCGAGTGGATCAACGACACTTCCTGTGAGTCTCCAAACAGAACCTTGAAATGTTCTGCTCTGAATGGCGCCGGCTCACCTGCTCCTTCGTCTCCTAGGCAACGTGGTCTGGCTGGACGACGACACCTGCATCAGAGCGCTCATCAACACCAGCCGGGTGGCTGAGCCTGAGCTCGTTACCACGGCAACGGAGTCCCACGAGCAGAGCCAAGGTCAGAACCGGGCGCCACAAGTTCTGGAACTGCAGGGAATTGTGGGTAAACGAGTCTGTTTGAACACTGCAGATCATCTTTCTCAAGGCTCGGATGACGATGATGAAGAGGAGGGAGAGGTGGACGAAGAGGAGGAGGAGGAGGAGTCAGTGAAGAAGAGCAGAGATGAAGAGGCGGAGCCACTGAAGAAGGCAGGCAGCGGCCAAGTAGATCAGAGGGTACTGTGATGTCTTGATGGCAATGACTCGGTGTTTGATGGGTGACTCAGATGTTTGATGATGACTCAGATGTTTGATGATGACTCAGATGTTTGATGATGACTCGGATGTTTGATGGGTGACTCGGATGTTTGATGATGACTCAGATGTTTGATGGGTGACTCAGATGTTTGATGGGTGACTCAGATGTTTGATGGGTGACTCAGATGTTTGATGGGTGGCTCAGATGTTTGATGATGACTCAATGTTTGATGATGACTCAGATGTTTGATGGGTGGCTCAGATGTTTGATGGGTGGCTTAGATGTTTGATGATGACTCAATGTTTGATGGTGACTCAGATGTTTGATGGGTGACTCAGATGTTTGATGGGTGACTCAGATGTTTGATGGGTGACTCAGATGTTTGATGGGTGACTCAGATGTTTGATGGGTGACTCAGATGTTTGATGGTTGACTCAGATGTTTGATGGGTGACTCGGATGTTTGATGGGTGACTCGGATGTTTGATGGGTGACTCGGATGTTTGATGGGTGACTCGGATGTTTGATGGGTGACTCAATGTTTGATGGGTGACTCAATGTTTGATGGGTGACTCAATGTTTGATGGGTGACTCAATGTTTGATGGGTGACTCAGATGTTTGATGGGTGACTCAGATGTTTGATGGGTGACTCAGATGTTTGATGGGTGACTCAGATGTTTGATGGGTGACTCAGATGTTTGATGGGTGACTCAGATGTTTGATGGGTGACTCAGATGTTTGATGGGTGACTCAATGTTTGATGGGTGACTCAATGTTTGATGGGTGGCTCAGATGTTTGATGATGACTCAATGTTTGATGGTGACTCAGATGTTTGATGGGTGACTCAGATGTTTGATGGGTGACTCAGATGTTTGATGGGTGACTCAGATGTTTGATGGGTGACTCAGATGTTTGATGGTGACTCAGATGTTTGATGGGTGACTCGGATGTTTGATGGGTGACTCGGATGTTTGATGGGTGACTCGGATGTTTGATGGGTGACTCGGATGTTTGATGGGTGACTCAATGTTTGATGGGTGACTCAATGTTTGATGGGTGACTCAATGTTTGATGGGTGACTCAATGTTTGATGGGTGACTCAATGTTTGATGGGTGACTCAATGTTTGATGGGTGACTCAATGTTTGATGGGTGACTCAATGTTTGATGGGTGACTCAATGTTTGATGGGTGACTCAATGTTTGATGGGTGACTCAGATGTTTGATGGGTGACTCAGATGTTTGATGGGTGACTCAGATGTTTGATGGGTGACTCAGATGTTTGATGGGTGACTCAGATGTTTGATGGGTGACTCAGATGTTTGATGGGTGACTCAGATGTTTGATGGGTGACTCAGATGTTTGATGGGTGACTCAGATGTTTGATGATGACTCAATGTTTGATGGGTGACTCAGATGTTTGATGGGTGACTCAATGTTTGATGGGTGACTCAGATGTTTGATGACTCAATGTTTGATGGGTGACTCAGATGTTTGATGGGTGACTCAATGTTTGATGGGTGACTCAGATGTTTGATGGGTGACTCAGATGTTTGATGGGTGACTCAGATGTTTGATGGGTGACTCGGATGTTTGATGGGTGACTCAGATGTTTGATGGGTGACTCGGATGTTTGATGGGTGACTCGGATGTTTGATGGGTGACTCGGATGTTTGATGGGTGACTCGGATGTTTGATGGGTGACTCAATGTTTGATGGGTGACTCGGATGTTTGATGGGTGACTCGGATGTTTGATGGGTGACTCGGATGTTTGATGGGTGACTCGGATGTTTGATGGGTGACTCAGATGTTTGATGATGACTCGGATGTTTGATGGGTGACTCGGATGTTTGATGGGTGACTCTGATGTTTGATGGGTGACTCGGACGTTTGATGGGTGACTCAGATGTTTGATGGGGTGGCCGTGGCACAGTGGGGGCGGCCGTGGCACAGTGGTAATGGCAGTCGACCCCCGATCGGAAGGTTGGAGGTTCGAATCCCGCGTCCTCCCACCATGTGTCGTTGTGTCCCTGGGCAAGATACTTAACCCCGAGTTGCTCCCAGTAGTACTGGAAAGCGCCTTGCAAGGCAGGCTACCACTACCGGTGTATGAATGTGTGAATGAATGGGTGGATGGCTGGTATTGTAAAGCACTTTGAGGCTCCTCACAGGGGGCTAGAAAGCGCTATATAAATAAGCTCCATTTACCATTTACCATGGGTGACTCGGATGTTTGATGATGACTCAGATGTTTGATGATGACTCAGATGTTTGATGGGTGACTCAGATGTTTGATGGGTGACACAAATGTTTGATGACTTGGATGTATGATGGGTGACTCGGCTGTTTAATGACTCAGATGTTTGATGGGTGACACCGAACGGATGTTTGATGACTTGGATGTTTGATGGGTGACTGATGTTTGATGACTCAGATGTTTGATGGGTGACTCAGATGTTTGATGACTCAGATGTTTTATGGGTGACCCGGATGTTTGATGACTCGGATGTTTGATGGGTGACTCAGATGTTTGATGACTCGGATGTTATATGGGTGACCCAGATGTTTGATGACTCAGATGTTTGATGACTCAGATGTTTGATGGGTGACTCAGATGTTTGATGGGTGACTCGGATGTTTGATGACTCAGATGTTTTATGGGTGACTCAGATGTTTGATGACTCAGATGTTTTATGGGTGACCCGGATGTTTGATGACTCGGATGTTTTATGGGTGACCCGGATGTTTGATGACTCGGATGTTTGATGGGTGACTCGGATGCTAAAAACAAACGCTAAAAACAAACGTGTTTCAGCTGTCTCTCCCCTCTCTCCTCGGATGCTTGATGGGTGACTCGGATGTTTGATGGGTGACTCGGATGTTTGATGGTG
>JBBPBX010002399.1:55099-91142 GCA_038048925.1 Garcialebias charrua | reverse complement strand
TAGGTGGACTAAGATGAAATTAAAATTAGCTGAATGAAAGAAAACTATAAATTTAAAAACTGTGACTAATAATATTGAAGTCATACTTAACAATCCCTGCATTATTTATATAATTGATATCTATGTCATATACATACACACAAATATACATATATACATGTATATAAGCATATCATAAATGCATATTCATGTACTGTACAGTGTATATACATATATGCATATACATGTATATATATGCATATACTGTACAGATAGACATATACATGTAAATATAACATGTTCTACTAAAATTGTGTGTGTTTGTGTGTGTGACTGTTTTGTGGTTTTAATGGACAGTGGTTTGTTAGGACAGCAATACGCTATAATCAGACAATCAGATAACAGCTCATTACTGTCCTGACAAAACACTGTCCTTAGAAACCACAAAACAGTCACACACACAAACACACACAATTTGAGTTGAACATGTTATATTTACATGCCTATTACATGTATATATAAGTGCATATATACATGTATATGTAAGTGCATATATACATGTATATGTAAGTGCATATATACATGTACTGTATATGCAAATGCATTTAAACATGTAAATGCATATATGTATATATACAAGAATATGCATATATGTACATATGCATAAACATATAGATGTATATATGCATAAACATATACATGTATATATATGCATATACATATAATGTTCAGATAGACATATACATGTAAATATAACATGTTCAACTGAAGTTGTGTGTGTTTGTGTGTGTGACCGTTTTGTGGTTTTTAAGGACAGTGTTTTGTCAGGACAGCAATACGCTATACAGTAATCAGACAATCAGATAACAGCTCATTACTGTCCTGACAAAACACTGTCCTTAGAAACCACAAAACAGTCACACACACAAACACACACAATTTGAGTTGAACATGTTATATTTACATGCCTATTACATGTATATATAAGTGCATATATACATGTATATGTAAGTGCATATATACATGTATATGTAAGTGCATATATACATGTACTGTATATGCAAATGCATTTAAACATGTAAATGCATATATGTATATATACAAGAATATGCATATATGTACATATGCATAAACATATAGATGTATATATGCATAAACATATGCATATACATATAATGTACAGATAGACATATACATGTAAATATAACATGTTCAACTGAAGTTGTGTGTGTTTGTGTGTGTGACTGTTTTGTGGTTTTTAAGGACAGTGTTTTGTCAGGACAGCAATACGCTATACAGTAATCAGACAATCAGATAACAGCTCATTACTGTCCTGACAAAACACTGTCCTTAGAAACCACAAAACAGTCACACACACAAACACACACAATTTGAGTTGAACATGTTATATTTACATGCCTATTACACGTATATGTAAGTGCCTATTTACATGTATGTGTAAGTGCATATATACATGTATATTTAAGTGCATATATACATGTACTGTATTTGCAAATGCATTTAAACATGTAAATGCATATATGTATATATACAAGAATATGCATATATGTACATATGCATAAACATATAGATGTATATATGCACAAACATATATATGTATATATATGCATATACATATAATGTACAGATAGACATATACATGTAAATATAACATGTTCAACTGAAGTTGTGTGTGTTTGTGTGTGTGACCGTTTTGTGGTTTTTAAGGACAGTGTTTTGTCAGGACAGTAATGAGCTATAATCTGATTGATTGTCTGATTGTTTATNAGTAATTTCACGGATTCTTTTCTTTTTCAGTTTACCCAATATTTCTGTGATCTTTATGATGGATAAATAAACAGAGCTATAGAGTGACAATGGACACGTTAACTTAGTTGGTATGCCAGGCGACACTACCATTTATTTAAAATAAATCACTAAATTAACACCATTACACTTGATTGATATGATTTCACTTTCTTTCAATTTAATACGTCAGCACACTTAAATTTAACACAACAGACTTCAATATTGGATGTTAAACATATTTAGTCTGAGGGCTCTTTAGCTTAAATAGTTTCCAGCTTAGATTGAGAGGGAAAAGAATAGGAGGAAGATGGTTTAAAGGAAATTATCGTGAGCATGTTACCAAAGTGACACTTCTCATCCGACTTCTGCTAAAATCCAGGTACGTTTGTAAACAGCTCTTTACCTTTTGACGACAGCCCGGTAAGAGAGAAGACCTTGTAGCTTTTCAGATGCACGGGTCCTTGTGGGAACCAGTACCTTCGAGCAGGTTATTCGTTTACGTTTCAACGTCACCTGGGTTCCGCATTGACCATCAGAAAATGTGTCAGCTTCTGGCCTCTGACTTCAAGATAACTATTCCATGAAGGAATAAACAAAGTTTTGAGCTTACGCTCGTTCGAAGTGGATTCATAACAGCATGTTATACAATCCTTAGCTGAATGACTGTCCTTGGCGGGTGACAGGCATTCATTCAGCTCTTTGGGACGTCTTCATGTCTTTGAAGCTCCCAGCAAACTCTAAAACGTTTCCGCAAAGTTAGAGCTTAAAAGAGAATTAGAGAGGAGAGAAACTTGTCTCTTTTTCATTGGTCCACTTGTTATCACTATTCAAGGTGAAATTCAGCACAGAGAAGGAAATTGTTTAGGAAAAGTATCTGAGTGAGAGACTTTCAGACGCTAGATGAGAGTTTTAGCTTAAACTCGACAAAAACAATTTCAGTGTAAGTCAGTTTGACATTTTAGCTGAACTTTGACACCTTTTCACTTGCAGAAATGACACATTGATGTTTCACATTTAAAGAATAACAGCATATAACATATATCATGAAAATGACAAAAGTTATTCTTTTGATTACATTAGAATAAAATCAAAGATAGAAATAGTCTCTTTTGATGACTATATTCTCAGATTACAACTAATGGAATGATTTTGTGGTAAACGTCTTGCTTTACTGAGAGGTCAGTAAAGGTCATCACTGGACAGTTCAAAAACCTTAGTTTGACCCTGGGTAGGTCCACTACAACCATACTGGTTCTAATTGTTTTACAAATTCAGTCAGTCAGAGAGTCTTTATTGTCAGTTGCACCGCATGTGGTACATGTGATGAAAATGAGATTATGTACACAGGGTCCCAGTTACATCCTACATCAAAAAGTGAGAGGAAAAACATTAATAACATCTAGGATCTGACTATGGAGGAACATCAACTAGAAATACACTAAGCACTAATGCAGGGGTCACCAACCTTTTCGAAACTGAGAGCTACTTCGTGGGTACGGAGTCATGCAAAGGGCACCAGTTTGATAAACTCTTTGGACATAACAAAACGTAAATTGAAAAAAATGGATAATAAACATGTTTTAAGAACATATTTTTAAGATAGACATTTTAAAATATAAATAAATACAAAAAAAGAATAACAACTGAATAAAATGACATTTTAAATGCAGCTTAGTAGTGAGTTGTGCTATTTTTAGAACATGTCCGAGGGCACCTCAAATGGTCCTTGGGGGCACCCGGGTGCCCGCGGGCACCACGTTGGTGACCCTTAATAGAAAAACAGCATTATAAACAGCAGCACGAACATGAGTCAGTATGAGCAGCAGCAAAGTAAAGAACATTTGACTTGAGAGTTTAATATTTAGTATAGTTGTTCAACATCACTGTTACGAGTTTTTCAGGGAAAGTTTAGTGGTGTTTTTTTTTTTTAATTAGTATTATTAAGTAATCTGGTCATTTCTGGACACAGTGATTTATTCAAAGATTTTTTTCCCCTCAGTCGCTCTCGGATGCTTTTCTTCCCTCGCCCGTCCTCCTCCTGCTTTTTTGCTCTCCGTCTGTGTATCGGAGCTTCTATTTACACATTTTCTGAATTGTAAATTATTGTCATGGATCTGGTCAGCTGGACTTTCAATGCAATCAATAAAAAAAAATTCAGCCAAACGATATGGTTCTGGAGAGCCATCATGCCCCACTGAGAAGCATGTGGCAGGGTACGTCATGGATCCATAGGGGGTTGGAAGCTGATGTGTCTTTCTGTATTGTCTCAGGAGGACACCAAATATGTTTATATCATTGGAATCATAGTAGCAGGGTTTCTGCTTTTTGGCACTGGCAAATACCTATGTTATCGGCTATTGAAAAAGATGGCAGCGACAGTTTTGGCCATGACAAAACTGTCAACAATGTGTGAAGGTTTGGTTCATGCTTCGAGCACTCAAAATCAGCTGGTGTACGAGCTCAACCATAAGATGGAAGCGATTTACAAGAACTGCACACTACTAGCGGCTTCTGAGACTCAACGGCATGTTGGAGATGACCTTGGAGGAGACTCGTAGGCACGGAGTAGTAGAATGCACACTAATTGAGCCATTTTGGATCTTGAAAGCACCAGCAGGACTCGAGGCCGACAATAAAATACAGTCTGCTTGAAAAAAAAAAATCAACAACTGCGGCTTATCTGAATCTGACTCCCCCATTTGTCCTCACAGCAGGCCAACTTATCAAAATTCTCCTAGGATGTGTTTAAACTTAGAAGGCTCTGCTCTATCTGTGGCAATAGTTAATTATGAGCAGATGCTCAAAAAAACTAAACATTAGGTAAATAGATTAGTCATCAACTTCTTGTTTAAATGAGAGTCAGCCACAAAGAAAGGACATGTTGAATAAATGAGCAGACGTAGGTAGAAGATTTTTAATCACTCAATACAAAAGCACAAAGAAAAATGCGACAGGAAGCGATGAAGAGAAAAACTTTTTCACTTTGGTTTGTACTTGAAAGTCCTTTTTCTCTTTCCTGCAGCATTTCTCTAAATGTACTTCTCCTCAGGCTTCATGCATACGGTTTAACAGAATGACTGATGGATTTTAACAGCTTACGTTACAGGAAGACTTCAATCCCACCTTCTTTACAGTAAAACTGAGAACGTCGGTGCCTTCTCACTGGTGCCGAATGTGTGTGTGTGTTGTCATTAATTAAGTTTGATGGCTTTCATTTTAATAATTCTGTCACCAAATGAAAGCATCAATTTTTCATTTAAACCTTCAAACCTTAGGAAACCCTGCTCAATGGATTCACTGCTGGATGCTATCTGCTCCAGTTTGGCTAAAATAATCAGCTCCCACCATCTGCTTTGTTTCTGCATCAGCAAAAAGCTCTGATTCCTTTTAACCACACCCATTAAGTTTAGCAGATATGAGCAGTTTGTAAGTGTTCTGCATCCAAAGCTTAGCAGATAGCAGGTGTTGAAATATGTCTGTCACAAACACAGCACTTGTTTGATGATTTATACAGAGCTGTAACACCCTCTCACTGGAACAGAGTTAAGTCAAGTCAAATTTATTTATAAAGCACATTTAAAACAGCAGCTGTTACCAAAGTGCTTAACAATAAGATCATGGCAGTAAAAAAAAACCAGCAAGATGTAATTAAAATCATCAACAAATAAATAAAAACTTGATAACAATGAGAAACAATGAATTACTAAATCAAACCACACAGTGTTAAATGTCAGTGAAAAAATGTGTTTTTAGAAGAGAGTTAAAAACAGGAAGTGAAGTGTCATGTCTAATGTTGAGGGGCAGATTGCTCCAAAGTTTAGGGCCCATGACTGAAAAATCACGATCTCCTCCGAGCTTCAACCAAAAGCACCTGGTCAGATGAACTCAGCACCCGAGAAGGAACATCTGGTTGAAGTAGGTCAGAGAGGTATGAGGGTGCAAGTTAATGCACTAAATAATAATAATAATGTCTTTATCTGTCATCTGTGTATGTTTCCCATACACAGATGAAATCTGTCTCTGCATTTAACCCAACCAGGTGGTGTAGTGAGCAGCCAGAAAGCGCCCAGGGAGCTGGAGAATTAGGTGTGCACTCATAGACACCCCAAGGTGTGTAGTGGCCGGGGCGCGAACCCGTGTCCTTCGGGTCCCAAGTCGGAAGCCCTGCCACTACACCATCGTGGCTCCTAAAGATCCACAGGATAATTTAAAATCAATTCTGACATGCACAGGGAGCCAGTGAAAGGAGGGCAAAACTGGTGAAATGTGCTCAAACCTACGAGTTCCTGTCAAGAGCCGAGCTGCAGCTTTTTGAATGAGCTGGAGACGTGAAAGGGACCTGACTGACTCCAACATGAAACACGTTACAGAAGTCCAGCTGGGTTGTAATGAAGGCATGCACCAATTTTTCAAAGTCAGATCTGGTCAACAGGGACTTAGATGGTCTAGTGGCAGGGCTTTTGACTACGGATCCGAAGGTCGCGGGTTCGCGCCCCGGCCACTACCCAGCTTGGGGTGTCTATGAGTGCACACCTATTTCTCCAGCTCCCCGGGCGCTTTCGGGCTGCTCACTGCACCACCTGGTAGGTGGTTGGGTTAAATGCAGAGACGAATTTCGTCTGTGTATGGGAACATACGCAGATGACAGGAATAGACATTATTATTATTATTATTATTAATCTTAGCTATCTGCCTTCACTGGAAGAAGTTTTTCTGCAGAACAGAGTTCATCTGTTTATTAATCAAAAAGGCGTTCAATTCAGGATCAACTGGACTTTATTTGTAACAGAAAACGTTTCGACTTCTGTCCAGAAGTCTTTTTCAATTCTGAATGGAAGCTGTGAGAACGAGAAGTTTTATACAGGCTTACAAGTCAATAACACATACATGTAAATTGACAGATCACACCTTAACAGTAGGGAGTCCCTTGAAGTCTCTGACAGAAAACACAACTAATCACAGCTGAGGTAACACATACATGTAAATTGACAGAACACACCTTAACAGTAGGGAGTTCCCTTGAAGTCTCTGACAGAAAACACAACAACTGTATGTAAATTGACAAACAACACCTCACAGCCCAACAACAGAGGCTTCTCAACAAACTTTGTTAGTCTAATTCACAGACAAGACACCTCTGCTCCCATCCGGTGTAAGACCTTTGTGAATCAGCCCCAAAACTGAGTTGTAAGTTTTGGAAAGTTGAAATCTCAGACCTCCTCCTCTGTTAAGAGAAGGTTTTTCTCTCTTAACATACAAAGCTTCCTTAACACCCCTCTCAAACCATCTGTGTTCTCGGTCCAAAATTTGCACATTTTCATCCTCAAATGAGTGTCCCTTGTCCGTGAGGTGAAGGTGAACAGCTGAGTTTTGTCCAGAGGTGGTGGCTCTCCTGTGTTGGGACATTCGTTTGTGAAGAGGCTGCTTCGTTTCTCCAATGTAACGGTCTGAGCAGACCTCGCTGCACTGGACTGCATACACCACACCACTCTGTTTGTGTGTGGGGGTTCTGTCCTTCGGGTGGACCAGCCTCTGTCTGAGAGTTCTGCTGGGTTTGAAATGTACTGGGATGTTGTGTTTGTTGAAAATCCTTCTGAAATTCTCTGAGACTCCAGCAACATAAGGAATGACAATGTTTTTCCGTCTGTTAGCATTTTTCTGTTGATTATTGTGTTTAGCAGATTTTCTCGCTGACTTGACAAAAGCCCAGTTGGGATATCCACATGTTTGCAGCGATTTGTTGATGTGTTTCTGTTCCTTTTCCTTCCCTTCTGTCCTTGTGGGGATGTGTTCTGCCCGATGCTGTAAGGTTCTGATAACAGAAAGTTTGTGCTCCAGTGGATGGTGAGAGTCAAACAGAAGATACTGGTCTGTGTGGGTTGGTTTTCTGTAAACTTCAATGTTGAGACTGTCCTCTCCCTCCATATGCACCAAACAGTCCAAAAAAGGCAGCTTGTTATCGTTAGCATCCTCTCTGGTGAACTTGATGTTGTTATCAACTGAGTTAATGTGTCTGGTGAAAGCTTCCACCTCCCTGGCTTGGATTTTGACCCAGGTGTCATCCACATAACGGAACCAATGGCTTGGAGTTGTCCCCTCATAGGAGTTAAGGGCTCTCTGTTCCACTTCCTCCATGTAGAGGTTTGCAACAATGGGTGACACTGGAGATCCCATGGCACAGCCGTGCTTCTGTCTATAAAAACTGTCATTGAACTTGAAATAAGTGGTGGAGAGGCAGAGATCCAGCAAGGTGCAGATGTGGTCTGGGGTTAAGTTGGTCCTTTTGTCCAAATCCTTGTCCTGTAGAAGTCGTTTTTTGACGGTTTCTACTGCTTCAGAAATGGGTATGCATGTGAACAGAGAAGTCACATCATACGATACAAGAGTTTCTCCCGGGGTTAGCTTCAAATGTTGAACTTTGTTGGAAAAATCAATGGAGTTCTTTATATGATGAGGTGTGTTTCCAACCAGAGGAGCTAAAATACCAGCCAGATGTTTAGCAACATTGTATGTCACTGAGTTCATGCTGCTCACGATGGGTCTGAGAGGTGTATCTTCTTTGTGTATTTTTGGAAGTCCGTACAGACAGGGAGTGGCCTCACCCGGGTATAATCTGTAATACAATGATCGATTGATTGTTTTCTCCTTTTCAAGTTTTTGCAGATAATCAGTGACTTTCTTTTTAAAGGTGTTAGTTGGATCCCTCTTCAGGTGCTCATAGGTGTTCCTGTCACTCAGTAGTGTGGTTATTTTCTCCTGGTAATCAGATGTGTTGAGTATTACTGTGCATCTTCCTTTGTCCGCTGGTAAAATGGTGATGTTTTGGTCTTGGCTGAGTGATGTTATGGCTCTCCTTTCCTGCGGTGTAAGATTTGAGGGAGGCAGTTTGGCACTGGAGAGGGTAGCTGATATTTTCATCCGAAGTTGTTCAGCCTCTGTTTCTGTCAAGTTGTTGTTCCTAATCGCAGATTCAGTGGCTGTGATTAGTTCCACAACAGGTATTTCTTGTGGGGAGATGGCAAAATTTAGTCCTTTTGCCAGCACATTTTTCTCAGGTTGTGTCAAGGTCCTGTTAGACAAATTTCTAACCCACAGTTCCTGAGTATTTGTGCTGGTGCCAAACTCTTTAACTTGACTGATGACTTGTGATGAGAAGAAGTTGGAAGAAGTGTCTTGCTTTGTTGAAAAGGCTCAGCTATCACAACATCAAAAAAGCAAGGAACGTCAAAAAAGTAAGTTTCTAAAATTACAACAGAGAGCGGTTTTCTCATCACAAGTCATCAGTTGTTAAAATAAAAATGGCGGCACACCCCTAACAAACTTCTCATCTAAGCAAAAGCTCTTAAATAGTAAAGTTCACAGAAGTTCAGAAAGATCTTCTCAGAATTGTTAATATATTTTGTACACAGTTACATTTAGAGCCAACAACACCAATGGGGAAGAGGAAAGAAATACCCAAGGGAAAGGGGGCGTGGCTAGATCACTGAAGCTTTTATGCAGTCCACTGATGAGGAGGAGTTGATTCCAGGTGTGCAGCATGGAGTGACAGCACAAGCAGAGGAGAAAGGTTGTCCTCAAGCAAGAGAACCCCTAGAAATCAGTGGATGTCACTCATGTTAAAGAGATTTCACATGAATGAGGTTTGTATGATTTTATGGCTGCTGTGTAGACATGCATGCCTCAATAACAGAAAAGCGACAGTATTGACATTTACTAAAACAGGACACATGCAGGTCGATTGAAAATAGACTGGACAAGCTAATATTTCTTTGAATGAGTCTGCTTCCCTGTCTGATGTTATAGAAATTTAATATATTATTTTATCATACTAGACATCATTTAGACATAGTGGCTGCTCACTTTCTCTGCATGCCTAAAATGAACAACTACACCAGAGTTGTTGCGAGTACCATCCCATTCTTTAGAGACAGTGTTATGATTATAATAAAGTAGCAAGCGGAATATTTAACAAGCTGCATTATGGGTTATAAGACTATTTATTAATTTACTACACAATGTTGGCAACAGTGTCAAGCACCGTTAACTTCATCTTTTTTTTCATACAAATAAATAATTTTCTGTGAGAAAAATAAATGTACCTGTATTGTGATCATTGCAACACACATTTCAGGTTATTGGATAATTTTGAATTGAAAATAACAAGTAATTAGGTAACAATAAAATTTAGCTCAAAACATGTTTTTGGGAAAATATAGAGTTATGGTATTCAATCAAATTTTTGCAAGATTGCTAGAGATTTTATTTTTCTAGCAAAGGTCCATACATTTTTTAAATTTTCTTAGTGAAAACTTTTATAGTTTTCACAAATGTTAAAACAAAAAAAGGCTGCATTGCCAAGGTTGCCAGATAGGAAATGACAAACAATTGTACTGTTGCTTTAAAACGGGCAGCTGCAGGAAAAAAAATCTCTTCAACTTGAAAGCTTTCAGCACATCCAACAATAGAAAAGGAGAACTGGTTCTCCAGTCTCCTCCCAGCTTCCTCTGCTGGTTAAATTACTAACAAAACAAATGCTGTACTATATTACCTGCACCCGTGTATATCTTTTAACATGCTAAAGGTTCTGCATAACAATATACAGTTTGGTTTTTATTTGCACATTCACACATGCTATCCACAAGGCTTAAGCATATTGTAGACAACTTGAGCCTTTAGAGCACAGTGGTGAGCAGGACTGACCCTCTTGTTTTTATTTTGTTGTTGTTGCAAGACAATCATAACGCCTTCTGAGTCACATAACCAAAACCATAATTACTGTAGTGATCACATAATAGCTCTGGGGTGCAGCGAGCTTTCATTTTGAAACCGATTGCATCAGAGCAACACAACATAGGGCGTCCGGTTTAAAACTTCCAACAAATCTTGTTCTAACTTTTGGATGACTGACAGATGTCATTCAAAAAACACAATTTATCAGAATAGACTAGAATTCAAAATCTTACTTCTACCTACAAAGCTTTCAACAACCCAGCTCCATCTTATATTACAGATCTTATTGTTCCATATTTTCCTAACAGAGCACTTTGCTCTCAGACTGCAGGTTTACTTGTGGTTCCTAGAGTTTCCAAAATCAGAATGGGAGGAAGATCTTTCAGTTCTCAGGCTCCTCTCTTGTGGAACCAACTTCCAGTTTCTGTCCATGAGGCTGACACATGGTCCAGTTTAAGACTTTCCTTTTTGATAAATCCTATAGTTCGGGTTGGCTTGTTATACTGCCACAGGTTAGACTACTGGAGAACAAATTGACCTAATTTCTTAAGATGAATTGTTGCAATTGAATAGTTTTCATTTGATATTATTTCTATCTTAACATGTGATTCTCAACCTGCCATTGTGTATCTGTTCCTCCTTCCTGTTCCACTCAAACCCAGCTGGTCGAAGCAGATGGCCACTTGTCCTGAGCCTGGTTCTGCTGGAGGTTTCTTCCTCATGAGGGAGTTTTTCCTTTCCACTGTCACCTTCATGTTTGCTGAAGATGATAGTCTGCAACGAAGTTAAACTCAAAGCAGTCTGCTCCTCAGATAAAATAATGTTATTATGAATGTTTCTTTCAGTGCCCTGATGACTTCTGTTGTGACTTGGTGCTATAGAAATAAACTGAATTGAACCAAATCAGTAAAAAAAAAAAATTCTATAGTAGTTAGTTCAAACATTGCTTTTGGTCACATGGCTTGATGTTGATTTTAAAGCTAGATATCTAAAAATTAATTACGGTATACTAAAAGTCCTCCTGGTAATTTCATGTTTATTATTAGAGCCTGCAGCTTAGTATTTTATTTTCTAATGAGGCTCCTGCCAACACTGCAAGGTGGCGGAGGCGGCACAGGTGATGTAAACAGAAAGTCCTTCAGAGGCTTAACAGCCTGATTTAATGAACGCTCTGTTTGCCCTCTGACGTTCGCAGCCCATTAATTAAATAACTTGTAATAATATTGTATTTTTGTTGTTGTTGTTGTTGTTGTTGTTGTTGTTGTTGTTGTTGTTGTTGTTGTTGTTGTTGTTGTTGTTGTTGTTGTTGTTGTTGTTGTTGTTGTTGTTGTAATTTATTAATCCACAATGTGGAAGTTCTCTCGCACATGTGGAGCAGAGAGCTGCCATCTAAATAAGGCAGCTTACTTAGATGGCAGCTAAATATCTGAATAATAATAAAAAATATTTAAGGCACCCGGGGATCAGCTGGGGACTTAAGGGCCTTGCTCAGGGGCTCAGAGTGGGACAAATGAGGCTGGAGACAGGGTGCTTCACCTTTCCCACTCACATTTTTGTTGTCGGGAGAGTTGAACTGGCAACCTTCCGATTACCTCATCTTCTCTAACCTCTGTAGTACCACCACTCCCCTAGGTATAATGTACTTCAGATTCTTGTTTCAGTACAAAATAGTTTATGCTCAAATTTTAGTTAATCTAAAAAAGCGAAATTAAACTTTAAAGCCCAGTGTACAAGTATTCTTAAATATCGTGGCTGATTATGGCAGTTTGCCTCTGAATGAGTTAATCTGTCTGCTTAGCTGAACTGTACATGTATTAGTTGTTAAAAAAGAAACAAAAAGGGAAAGTAAATAAAATAACAGTTTTTCTTTGTTCAGATTTTGCACAAGCATTTGGGACATTTCCCCCAAAAACTTGACTTTCTATTACCGTATGCCAAATGTATTAGTACCAATACAAAGTAGTTTATTGCTTTATTTTCTATGTTTTGGAGCAAGTCTCGAGCCGTTTTAGTTTATATTTCATTTGTCTCTTTTTCCCTCCTGTTTCTGCAGGTCGAGTAAGGAGTCTTAGCACAGCCCTGTGGTCTCTCACCCACCTCACTGCCCTGCACCTCAGTGACAACTCACTGTCACGCATCCCGCCAGACATTGCCAAACTAAACAACCTGGTGTACCTGGATCTCTCATCCAATAAGATCAGGAGCCTGCCGGCGGAGCTCGGCAACATGCTGTCTCTCAGGTCAGTGATTTCAGGTTACACAATGTCATTAGTGCAGAGCTGAAGTGACTCAGCTTACGTGAAAATGTCTTAACAAATCAGTTAAAGGTCCACTGACATCATCTTACAAATTTGCATGAAATGATAGAAGATATATATATTTTTTCATTCCACTATGTTCGTTTTTGCAAACAAAATGATAAATTAATGAAAATTCCTTCCAAACTGAGTCTAAAATTAAAAACCGCTTTTCTCTCTGAAAATTCCGACTACAAGCGAATGCAACATTTGTGACGTAGGAAGGAGAACGTCTTTAGAACGCCCCATATAAATATTCATGGCGAACAAGAAATAAAACAACAAAATTATCAATCTAAGTTAAAGCTGCACTATGTAACTTTGTAGTGCAGTCTGTAACTTTTCTAACAATATATTTTTAACATATTTCTTCACTCTGTCACTATCTACTGACAGACTGATGTTAGACAAAGTAATCTCTGAAAAAAACTATAGTCCCCTTGCTTCTCTATCAGCATTTATAAAAACACAGAGTGACCCGCTGTTAACCAGCCAATAAAAACAGAGCTTGAATTTGAATTTCAGCAGAGCAAGGTGGAGCAGAGCCATATATGGCTCTGAGGGGGAGGGATCAGAATGCTTTGCCTGTTGAAAATATTTCTAAGTTCTGCGCTCTACAGAAAGTTACACATAGCACCTTTAAGATTGAGCTATTTGTCTTTAGTTCTGGAAGCAGGAAGTTAGATGAGCAGAAACAGCAGGTTTTAATTTAGGTCTGCACCCGTATGTATTTGACTCTTACCTGTTCAGGAAGCAGGGAGCTCAGTCCGAGGGGAGGCAGCTTTATTTATTCCATTCTTGACAAAGGTCTTACATCTTTTGGGAAAGTGAAAAGGCTCACTTGCTCACTGATGATATTAGAACACCCAAATGCGACACACCGAACCGGCATTTTTTAAGTTCTGCACACAAAAAAAGCGATCTGGCTGAGAATGAATATGCATTGATGGCAGACGAAGACTGAAGGTCCTGCTTCCTACGTCACAAATGTTGCATTCGCTTGTAGTCGGAATTTTCAGAGAGAAAAGCTGTTTTTAATTTTAGACTCAGTTTGGAAGGAATTTTCATTATTTTATCATTTTGTTTGCAAAAACGAACATAGTTGAATGATAAAATATGTATATCTTCTAGGGATGCACCGAAAAATCGGCCGGCCGATAGATCGGCTCCGATTTCCTTAATTTGGGGAGATCGGTGATCGGCCGATCTTTAAATGAGAAGCCAATTTTATCTACCGATTTTATCTGCCTCAGCAAAGGTTGGAAAATCCTGAAAATTTAGGGTGCATTTTGACCTTTTAACACCTGAAAATCGGTATCGGCCAAAATCGGAATCGGCAGGTCAGACTTTCTAAAAATCGGTAATCGGTGATCGGCCAGTAAATTGAAATCGGTGCACCCCTAATATCTTCTATCATTTCATGCAAATTTGTAAGATGATGTCAGTGGACCTTTAAATGCCCTTTTTTATGTCACTTTTCACAATTTTTACTTTTAAAGAGCTTAATGACCAACTCCCACTTGTCCTTCATAGGGAACTGCTTTTAAATAACAACCAGTTGCGAGCTCTCCCATTTGAACTGGGCAAACTGTTTCAGTTACAGACACTGGGGTTGAAAGGTGAGTGCCTCTGCAGCCTTCATTATGTATTTAAGCTTTGAAGTCCTGTGAGTTTTATTTCTTTGTATGTTTGGTAATGATTCAGACTGATTTCCCTCTCCCAGGAAACCCACTTGCACAAGATATCATGAGCCTCTACCAGGAACCTGATGGCACACGAAGACTGCTCAGCTACTTGTTAGACCATCTGGCAGGGGCCATCAAGCGCAGTGAGTGCTCTTCGTCTTCTCATGTGAAACCAGAACAATAATTGCATTTTGTCCCGTTACTGCTTTTATATATCTGGAAGAAACTACAGTAAGTAATTGAGCATCATCATCATCATCATCAACTTTATTTGTAAAGCGCTTTAACACAGCCACAGCTGAAACAAAGCGCTGACCACCAAACTAATACACAGTGAACTAAAATTTCACTTTAAAATACAATAAAACGACAAGATAAACAGATAAAATCAATAAACATGAAGTAAAATCAAGTCTCAGTTGGGTTGAAGGCCAATGAGTATAGATGCGTTTTTAAACGTGTTTTAAAAATGGACAGTGAGGGAGCTTGTCGAATGTGTAAAGGCAGAGCATTCCATAACTCGGGGCCACCAACAGAGAAGGCCCTGTCTCCTCGAAGCTTCCTCTTACTCCGTGGAATGACCAGGAGCAGCTGGTCAGCAGACCTGAGTGACCGGGATGGAGTGTAATGGTGTAGAAGCTCTGCCAAATAAGGGGGGGCAAGGTTGTTTAAAACCTTAAAAACAAACAAGAGAATTTTAAAATGAACTCTAAAATACACGGGCAGCCAGTGGAGAGAAGCCAGGACAGGTGTGATGTGCTCTCTTTTACGTGTTCCGGTTAAAAGACGTGCAGCAGCATTTTGCACCAGCATGTGTATGGAAAAGCTCTTAATTCAACAGTTTGTGAGTTGTTTGTTTTCTTCAAGTGTTATTTGACCTTTAGTTGAATTATTTCAATGTTCATACTGAATTATTGTCTCCTCTGCACAGTACCAACAGAGCAGCCACCAGCTCGGTCCTGGATCTCACTTCAGGACCCTGACCGAACACGTCCATCTAGTAAGGATGACACAAACAAACCCTGTTTTCTCATCTACGTTTATCTTTTTTTTTTAGCTATAAATGCAGGAGAGGTTCCCATGTACTGTATGTGCAACAGTTTAATACAAGGTTGATGCTGCTGATCTGTCTGCAATAAAATAATGTAAATACCTAAATTTAAAGATGAAAATTGACTTAATTAATATCTACTATCCAGTTGAAAAGATAAATAATGTTGCACCTTTATACCTTTACAAATTTCGTCTGTCTGTTCTGATCTTGATGATACACAACAAGCTGGTGTTGAAGTTTTGTTTGTGATTTCAAAAGAAATAACCCGTGTGGTCATGATTTAATTACACGAACAAAAAAAATAATTTAACAGGAAAGAACTAGGATTTTTGTTTGAATATGGAGCAACTTATTGGACATGTGACAAATGTAATGAAAAGTTGTCTTTGTCGCGGTGTCAGTCAGAGCAGTATTTAAATAGCAAAGAACTGTTCGGACTGCAATAAATCGTTAATTTTCAGTGCCAACTGTTTTCGTCCCTCAGCTCTCTTCTCAGTCATGTGCTACAATGTGCTGTGTGATAAGTACGCCACGCGACAGCTATACGGCTACTGCCCGACCTGGGCTCTAAACTGGGAGTACAGGAAGAAATCTATCATGCAGGAAATCCTCAGCTGCAACGCAGACATCATCAGTTTGCAGGTAAGCAATAACACAGAGGTTATAGAACAAAAAATGTTTTTATTAACGGACTCACTGGTCTTGGAGGAGTGAGGGGGAAATTATGCTTAAGATAGATTAACTATGCTTTTTAAATATTCATGGATTTTAATGATTATTTAACAGCTTTTTTGGGGGACGGCGGGAACTTATGACCATCCAGTAAGTAATTAGCTAAAGTAAACATGCATCAACTGCTGCATCAGCTTTTGTTTTTAGAGCTGCTCTAACCTCTGAGTCAAAGTGGGTCTGAGTTAGTTGAAGCTGCTTTTACACAGAAAGTTCAACTCGTTGTTGGCCTGAATACACCCATCACTC
Organism: Garcialebias charrua; assembly: GCA_038048925.1. Lineage (NCBI taxonomy): Eukaryota > Metazoa > Chordata > Actinopteri > Cyprinodontiformes > Rivulidae > Garcialebias > Garcialebias charrua. The sequence goes on along the minus strand of JBBPBX010002399.1, from coordinate 74,610 downwards.
CAGTCTGATGTCACACTTATCCCACTGCGAGTTTTGGCACTTCTGTGGCTGGATCCACCTGATTTTGAAAGATTCCTGTGAGCAACCTGCTGTTCTTTCTGCGGCATTACTGGATTAATGAAGATTACTGGATTAATGAAGTACAGCGCTACTAATCATTCAGCAGCAAGAATCAGCTGACTTAATCTTGGAACAGAATTAGGCAAAGAACCAAGATGAATCTGTATTTTATTTTCATTACAGATTGCAGACGCTCCTTAAACAAAAAAAACATTTTCATCCATTTCATTTATAAATGTTTTATGATTACGTTTATAACTCAGCTTTGAAGTACGGGTGCAGTCGACCAACCTTTTTCTCTCCATGAACCACTTTTTGTTAATGAAAAGTACCAAAGGATTTAATTTAGTTCAGGCAAAGCAGTGGCTTTCATATCTTAAGTTTTTATTAGAAATGCAGTGATTGCTCGGCTTTCAAAATGATTCAAAAAATAAAATAAAATTATCTTTCCTCTTTTGGTCAGCAGCATTTTCAGGATGCTATGTTTTATAATTCCCATGTGGAAACGGCTCTGCAAGAAATATTTTCATTACAAGCTGTAATTTTACACTTAAGTGTAACTTTTTGAAAAATGCAAGTGTTTTTTTGTTAAATGCCCTGCAGGCATCCAGCAATTACATTTAACTACAAAATCTATAGCAAAGCAATCTCTAAACAGTAAACATCTTTTGTCAACAAATACATGACTGCAATTGCAAGAAAATGTGACGAGAGCAAACCGTTAGATTTTTAACTGTATACATGAAGCACTTTTACTGTTTATTTGATCTCAAATAAAATGTGAAGAAGTTGCATTAGAGTAACACATCTTCGTCAGTCAGTTTTTTTTAAATGAGGATAATAATAATAATAATGAATTCAATTTATAACACACTTTTCATTAATGAAAATCTCAAAGTGCTACAAAGTGCAACAGAATTAAATGTCAATAAAACAAGTAAACGAATTAGCTATTTGTAATGTCTTTAAGATATTTAGAATTAAGATCATAGCTGTAATGGGCTACTAAAGAAAATCGTATAGTTTTTATTCATATATATTTTTGTAGGTTCGTGCAGTTTGTTGTCAGCTTCATTTTCCTTTTAAAATGACTAACTTGGCTTTAGATGACCTGGCATGCTTTTATAAATACATGTACACTAAAACTTTTTTGAACATTAGTTGGTGTTCTCAGCATCTTTCTGTAGAGCAACAGTTGGTAAAAAAAAATACTAATACCATATCAAGAACATACGTATCGTCGTCCAGCGTAACCGGTGGAATAGCCTTCAAAATATTTTTGCAACTGATGTAGAGAAAAACATTTTGAAGGAGGCCGAAAAGGCTAGGATCACGTTTGAGGTAGCTAACATCATGGTAAGCTCAAGTGGTTAATAAAATGGTGCCAGCTTACCGGTAAATTCAGCATTAATTTATCAGCAAGTTGTCTACTGCATGAATACATTTTTGTGATATTTGCAAATTTAACATTATTACCATACACTGAATATATTTACTGGGGCTGGGACACAATTTAAAAAACTGAAATTAAGTTTATTCTAAGTATTGTAATTTATACTTTTGATTAATTTTATTTTAACCATATTTAACAAATAGCAATACTTGACACAACAGGCAAATAATTTTAGTTCTAATAAGTTATGATCGATGGCTGAATCGATGAATAAACATACCTGAGCCAAAACAACAAAAATATTTAAAATATATATATTTTGTACAATTACAGGTTAATTTGGGGCGAGTGGTGGCATAGACATTAGAGAAGGCATGCTGTGATTGGGAGGTCCTAAGTTCAAATACCCAGATGTTTACAACAAAAATTTGTGGGGAAAGGTGAGGCACCCACATCTGCCGTTGAGCAAGGCTCTTACCAACTTCTCCTCAGGTAGCTCAGTGGTCACCACAGGAAGGGCATAAGCATAAAAAACAAAGCCAAATCTTCCCTTGAGTAAGGGAGCAGCCAAACGGAAACAAAAGAACAGATGAGTGTAAACTTCAGAAAGTGTTTGTGAATGTGACTGAGGAATACTCAAGTGTACTGTACTTGTATAAAATCTGGTTGTTTTAATCAAGTAAATGTTCCTCAATTAAATAAAAAATCTCAGTTAGGTAACCCTTAAATACAAACCGGATACCAAAAAAGTTGGGACACTAAACAAATTGTGAATAAAAACTGAATGCAAGGATGTGGAGGTGCCAACATCTACGGTAATATTTTATTCATAATAGAACACAAATCACAGACCAAAAGTTTAAACTGAGAGAATGTATCATTTTAAGTGAAAAATATGTTGTTTCAAAATTTCATGGCATCAACAAATCCCAAAAAAGTTGGGACAAGTCCATTTTTACCACTGTGTGGTATCCTCCCTTCTTACAACACTCGACAGACGTCTGGGGACAGAGAAGACCAGTTTCTCAAGTTTAGAAATAGGAATGCTCTCCCATTCATGTCTAATACAGGCCTCTAAGGCCCTGTTTACACGGCGCGTATTTTGAGTGGAACCGCTACTTTCTCTTTGCGTCTTTGCTTATCGTTGACACGAGTTCACTGGCCCCCCTCTTTGCATCCGATACTTTTCTGATCTACCTCTCAAGGTGGAACTTTTTCGCTGACCCCCCGTTGATAATGTAAACATCTCCCGCTGCTCTTTTGTTTGAGCCTCAAGCGCGCAGCACACACGCGCAGACAGTCAGGGGCAGGCGGACATTTCACGTGTCACGCTGCAAAATATGTGCCAATTATAAGAGTTTAACAATAATAATAAAAATAAACAGTATTTATTTAGCATGGGAGATATCTAAATTTATCTGAGCTATCTATCTGGACTCATTACGTTTTTTAAACAATGCGTAACGTGCTGTGAAAATAAAGACACCAGGTTTATTTTTTATTTATTTATTCAACACCACAAACTGTATGTCACACAAACACTGAGAATTAAATTGAACACTATTAAAATACGTTAACTGAACTGTTGACTGCGTTAAGGAACTGGACTCTTGCTGTGTTTTCATCTGGACCCAATCAGAACCGGTCCGCCTGAACGACAGCTTCCACCTTCCACCTGGCAGAAAAAATAAATAAATAAAATAAAAACTCTGTTGTTGTGTGATCAAAGTAAACACAGGCAAACATTATATTAAGAACGTTGATTTACCGTTGATTTACCTGCTGTGTTTATCACGGACTAAAGTCCGACATACTGTATACTGTATATATATATATCATCCTCATGGACTCTGTTCAGGTCCACTCAGCGTCTGGTGTGCAGCTTGTTAGATGAAGAGAGTCCCGCTTGGTGTCAAATCTGTCGACTATTATCCAAATCCAGCTTTAACTTGTTGCTAAGTTGTTGTTAGCTCAACGCTTTAGCACAACAGAAAGCAGCAGTCTGTCAGCAGAGTGACGCAGCACGCATGCTGAGTAGGTGAAGGTTCAGCAGCACGCATGCGCAGTGGGTGAAGGTGAGGGGGACATGAGGGAGGGGGAGATTCGAGCGGATCTTTGTCAACGCAAAACTTTTCACCTAATTAACATGCCCAAAACATCCGTTTCCCCCCACAGTGTCCGTGTAAATAGGGCCTAAGGCTGGTTTATACTTCTTGTCGCACGTCTTTTACCCCCTGTTGAGTGAAAAAAAGTTGCGCAACTTCCGTCTGCACTCCCGCTGCGATCCCCCGGTGACAGCTTGTCTTGTACATGGCCCCCTGTCAGAACTCTCGAACGCGGAGGATGCGGCTCGGCGCGTGTGATTGGTTCAAAGTTTGTGGGCGTTTTTTGTTTGCGCCTTTCAGCGCAAGCTGAATTTCATAAAAATATAACTACAGAAACGGCAACAAAAAAAAAAGTGTTAGCTGAATATATATACAGCAAACCCTCTACTTACGTACGAGTTTGGGACATAAGAACTGTTCGCAGCTCGATTCTGCCGTAGCTAGGGGGTGAAAATAGCGTCCCGTTCATAGGTCCTTATTCCGTTCGTAGGTCGCGGAAATACCGCTAACGGAGCGCCGCGCACACATTTAAGCATGTACAGTAGTGTACTGTAATGTTAAACATTGCTATTCACATTTACAGAATAAATAAAAATATAATTTCTTACTTTGAGATGGTCAAAGCCGACATCTTAGGTTGCCATGCGTTGATAGCGTGGCGGCCGGCGAGCGAACCACGGCAGCTGCTTGAGGCCTGTGTTAGCTTCTGCTAGCCAGGCCATGAGCTGGTGTTGGAGCGGCGGTGCGGCGCGATCGGCGATCAATCTGCAGCTGCTGCTCCAGCCTGAGATGTCCACAGAGCTCACAGAGCGATTCCAGATACAGGTACTGTAGTAATTTATCCATATGAGGCAATCCTGGAACACACACAGTCCTCACATGGGGCTGCCGGTAGGACCGCGGGAGCCCTAAAATGGCGGCCAGGCATTTCCTGTCGGACCGGAAGTTGCGCAATCATAAAAAAAGACAATTTTTATTAAAAAATATTATTTATAAAGCCTTTAAAGACCGTGTAAAGTGAAATTAAATGTGTGTTTTTAGTTTGTCACATGGCATAAATGTGTTATTAATCACCCATATAAATCTGACTGATTAAAAACATTGTTTAAGTCTCAAAAATCATGAAAAAACATGATTTTGCCTTGCCCTGGAACGCTGGGGGCGTGTCAGTGCGTGGGCGTGGTTTCAGCGCAGCTGCGCTCGTGTCCTGCTTGTGTCCCACAGTGGAGAGGCAGACAGCAGAGCCAGTAAACCTGCTCTGTTTTTATCTGAATTCTGTAACACCAGTTACTTTTTCCAAGAGTTACGCTGTTTTTGTAAATAGTTTTCTTGTGTGTTTTTAATCTGGAATGAATAAAAAAAATTAAAAAAAGAGTTGTACCATGCGGGAATTGAATCTGTGGAGTTTGGGACGGAAGGCAAGCGCTTTATCCATTGACCTATCCAGGCACTAAAGATACTCGGTATAAAACCACGCGATATAAAAACATGTTATTATTTGTACGGGTGCCCTGACCATTGCGACATCCAGGGAAGATGCACGAACGAGGCATAATTGATTAGCTAGCTAACAATGAACAAAATATCTATGCTATTGCTATCTGATGCTATCTGCGATTCGCGAGTGAACGGCTCCACCGAGGCGAATTTATACGGCTGGAGCTGCAGGGGGTGGGGCTATACTAATGAGGACCGCGTGACGAAACGCGGTCCCGTTTAAACCACGCCTAAAAAATCCTGAAAAAGACATATCTTTATACACAGTTTCATCTATAACTCCAAAATTAATTGAGCTACAATTTTGAGACTTTTTACTCATTTACAACATTACAATTATGACATTTATAATGTTTATTTAAGAAAATATTGAAATTCACTTTACACGGTCTTTAAAACAACCACAGCTGCAACAAAGTGCTGTACACATGAAATTAATAACATTTAAACACACAATTATTTATTTTTATTTTTATATTTTATATTAAATTATTAAAATATGATACGTTCGTAGGTCCGGGCGGCCGTAGGTCGATGGAGTCGTAGGTAGGGGGTCACCTGTATTAGTGTTTCTGAGTTAAATTTTTGTTAACAACTGATTACAAATCTGCTTATTTCAGAAGGTAAATAATAACACGAAGGGCGCACCCATCAGAGCATTTCCGCCTTTCAGCGCGAGCTGAATTTCATTCAGGGGAGGGCTGTGCAGGGCGAAAACGGCTTTCCAGAAGCCGGTTTTTGTTTTTGCTTTGACATGGATAGTTTTGAAGAGAAGCCGAGGCGGTCCGGTGGGAGTGCACGTGACGTATGCAGTGGGAGGGAAGAGGGAGGGATCACTATAATGTATCCCCCAGTCTTTTCAAAGTATAAACACTCAAATGCGGTCGGTGATACACACGCAATTACGTCATCGCTGAGCACTCAACGGGGGGTAAAAGACGTGCAACAAGAAGTATAAACCAGGCCTCTAACTGTTCAATCGTCTTGGGCCTTCTTGGTCGCACCTTCCTCTTTATGATGCACCAAATGTTCTCTATAGGTGAAAGATCTGGACTGCAGGTTGGACATTTCAGTACCTGGATCCTTCTCCTACGTAGCCATGATGTTGTGATTGCTGCAGAATGTGGTCTGGCATTATCTTGTTGAAAAATGCAGGGTCTTCCCTGAAAGAGATGATGTCTAGATGGGAGCATATGTTGTTCTAGAACCTGAACATAGTTCTCTGCATTAATGGTGCCTTTCCAGACATGCAAGCTGCCCATGCCACAAGCACTCATGCAACCCCATACCATCAGTGATGCAGGCTTCTGAACGGAGCGTTGATAACAACTTGGGCTATCCTTGTCCTCTCTGGTCCGGATGACATGGCGTCCCAGTGTTCCATAAAGAACTTCAAATTGTGACTCATCTGACCACAGAACAGTCTTCCATTTTGCCACACTCCATTTTAAATGACCCCTGGCCCAGTGCAAACGTCTGAGCTTGTGGAGCTTGCTTAGAAATGGCTTCCTCTTTGCACTGTAGAGTTTCAGCTGGCAACGGCGGATGGCACGGTGGATTGTGTTCACTGACAATGCTTTCTGGAAGTATTCCTGAGCCCATTCTGTTATTTCCTTGACAGTGGCATTCCTGTTTGAGGTGCAGTGACGTTTAAGGGCCCGGAGATCACGAGCATCCAGTAGAGTTTTACGGCCTTGACCCTTACGCACAGTGATTGTTCCAGATTCTCTGAATCTTTTGATGATGTTATGCACGGTTGATGATGATAACTTAAAAGTCTTTGCTATTTTACGCTGGGTAACACCATTCTGTATTGCTGCACTATCTTTCTGCGCGACAATGGTGGAATTGGTGATCCTCTTACCATCTTGGCTTCTGAGAGACACTGACACTTTGAGAAGCTCTTTTTATACCCAATCATGTTGTCAATTGACCTTATTAGTGTTAGTTGATCTTCCAGCTGTTCCAGCCACTTATTGCTACTTGTCCCAACTTTTGGGGGGATTTGTTGACACTGTGAAATTTTGAATCAACATATGTTTCCTTTAAAATGTTACATTTACTCAGATTAAACTTTTGATCTGTCATCTATGTTCTATTACGAATAAAATATTGACATTTACCATCTCCACATCATTGCATTCAGTTTTTAATCACAATTTGTTTAGTGTCCCAACTTTTTTGGAATCCGATTTGTAGTTTAAATTCCAGGTTTATTCTCATTCACATAAGCACTGGAGTCAGTTCCCACCTGCCTGAAGACTGCCACCATCATCCCAGTCCCAAAAAGCTCCACAGTGACTGGTCTGAATGACTATAGACCGGTGGCCCTCACCCCGATAGTCGCTAAATGTTTTGAGAAACTGGTCATGTCCCACATCAAGACAGCCGTCAACATCAACGAGGACCCTCATCAATATGCATACCGTGAGAACCGATCAACAGAGGACGCCATCTCCTCCGTGGTCCACACTGCTCTCACCCACCTGGATCAGAAGGACTCATACGTGCGTCTGCTCTTTGTGGACTTCACATCTGCCTTCAACACCATGATCCCCCAAACTCTGATAGACAAACTATCCACACTTGGACTAAGCCCCTCTATTTGTAACTGGGTCTTAGACTTCTTAACAAACAGACCACAGTCCGTGAAGATCCACAACTTCTCCTCCTCCACCATCACCCTCAGCACTGGCTCTCCTCAGGGATGTGTGCTGAGCCCTCTTCTGTTTACTCTGCTCACATATGATTGTACAGCCACACATCCAGGCTGTCATATTGTTAAGTTTGCAGATGATACAGCTGTGGTGGGATGCATCACAGATAATGATGAATCCAGCTACAGACAGGAGGTGGAACATCTGGAGAGTTGGTGCAAAGAGAATAACCTTCACATGAATGTGAAGAAGACGAAGGAGATGATTGTGGACTTCAGAAGGAACAAACACACCCACACCCCACTGTATATAGGTGGATCTGCGGTGGAGGTGGTCTCCAGCTACAAATACCTGGGTGTACACATGAATGATAACCTCAGCTGGAGCAACAACACCACCAGCCTGATCAAGAAAGGTCATCAGAGACTCTACTTCCTCAGACGGCTGAGACGAGCCGGTCTGAGAAGCCCAGTCCTCACCTCGTTCTACAGGTGTGCAGTGGAGAGCGTCCTGTGCTCCAGCATCAACGTGTGGCATGGAGGCTGCACAGTTGCAGAGAGGAAAGCTCTACAGAGAGTGGTGAAGGCTGCACAGAAGTCTGTGGGAGTCAGTCTCCCCACCATCACAGACATTTACACCTCCAGATGCAGAAAAAGAGCCACCTGCATCATGAAAGACCTCACTCACCCAGCACACTCACTCTTTGCACCACTCCCCTCGGGACGGAGGTTGAGGAGCATCAAATGTAGAACCACTAGACTGAGGAACAGCTTCTACCCTGAGGCTGTCAGACTCATGAATAAATAAATAATAAGAATAAACACTGCAAAATGTCACATCATGCTGATGCTGATCTGTTTCTTGTTGCTGCGTTCATCTGTGACCATCTGCTCATGTTCGTGCTGCTGTTTATAATGATGTTTTTCTACTACATTAGGGCTTAGTGTATTACTAGCTGATGTCTCTCTTAGTTAATCCTAGATGTTATTATTGTTTTTCTCTTGCATTTGTTGTTGGATGTAACTGGGACCCTGTGTACATAATCTCGTTTTCAACACATGTACTACATGCGGTGCAAATGACAATAAATTCTCTCTGACTCTGACATCATTTCCAGAGAAAAGTTTCTAACTTTGAAAACTACTGGATTTTTTGCTAACCTAATTGTGATTATTGAAAACATCCATTTGTTTTTTTCCCCTGACTACAGCTTCTGTTTAGGCAAGTGCAAATATTCTGTATGTCCTAATAACATTCTGCAGGTGTCCATCTAGTTGTTTTGGCTAAATGCTGTTTGCTACAGTTGCTCTCGAGCTGCACAGTGTTTACTGACGACAGGGTGGCTCTGCATCTGAACTTCCTGGTTGTCTCTGGCCTTTCCACTGTCATCACAGAGATTTACTTGCCAGGTTGTTTGGTTATTCTTAACCAGCTTCTTTGTGAGAACATGAATTATTGTCATTGTCTGGTCTGTCTAGCATCTGCTGGGATTCACTCCAGTTTATCACCAGGGTGAAGCAAGAATAGATGGACTTTGTAGTGTAATTATTAGTTCTGTTTTTAAAAGTACACACTCCTTTTGCCAGGTTTTAAAATGAGATTAAATCAGCTTTAACTGAACAGGAACAACATGGCACTGTATCATTTAACAAACTAAGCTGAAGCCTGACACCGTCAGAGGTCACTGAAAAACAATAGCACGCGCTGTAGCAACAGTACGGCACAGAAGTGTTTTAAGTTTGAGTCTGAGACTCGATTTTTACTCGTGGCTGTTTTTAGCAGTCGTGCACAGACTGCCCTGAACTTGATGGAAAATTCAGCAAAAAAAATCCACTCATGAATAAACGTTTTTATTTTTATTTTTTTTGTATAGGATAATTGGTTACTTTGTTTGGAACTTGCATTATATCTTCTAACTTGGTAATTTTTCATTGTTTTTCTACCAGTATGGTGGATGTTTGTTTTTTTTGTTTGTTTTTTTCTAGATTACTTTTCGGTATTGTGTCAATGCAGCTGAAACAGAAAACCTTCAAATGAAAAGATGGCGCTAATTCACAACTGTGTACTTTGTAACTGAATTTAACTTTGTTCTGCAGTCAGACATAATATACAGCTGCAAAGCACAGGATTTTCTAAATATATTTTAGAGACATAAGATAATCTGCTGGATATGAAAAGAGTTTATGATGAGCATAAATTACTTTATGATGATCAGTGTACACAATGCTGTAGTTTTACTTGGCCTATTTTAGCCTTTGACCAACAAAACAAATCTAAAATGACAAAAAAATATATATATTTAAAATGTTTCTTTAGTTCCTTCTGTGCTTGTGCGTAAAAGAAAATACGCCTAAAGTTTATTTGTTGTAAGGATGTACATTATAAGAAAAAAAACTCTCCTTAAATTATTGGTATTTCATTTTACTTCACATATTAAAAATAAAACTTGAACTTTTATAATATTCTATTTATGCCGTTCTCAAAAGAGAACTAAAACAATCTTAATAAGCCAGAAAGTTCATTCTCAATAGTCCAGGTATCAAATCCGCTCATTCTCAATCAGTTCATCTGGACAGTTTCTTTTTAGTAGAAACGTTTCACCCTCACTCCAGAGGGCTTCGTCAGTCAGAGCAGTCCAAAGCAAACTGAAGCTACCCCACCAAGTAAACAACTTAAGTGGACCAACCAGTTTGCTGTAGCCAAGACAAGCCCCCAGAAACCATCTTGGCTACAGCAAACTGGTTGGTCCACTTAAGTTGTTTACTTGGTGGGGTAGCTTCAGTTTGCTTTGGACTGCTCTGACTGACGAAGCCCTCTGGAGTGAGGGTGAAACGTTTCTACTAAAAAGAAACTGTCCAGATGAACTGATTGAGAATGAGCGGAATCTTAATAAGGTTCATCTCAGCTGCTGCAGTGTGTTATGAATTCAAAACACTCTTATTTCATGCCTTTTCTTTAAAATGACCATGAAGACCTCTGGGGAAATAAAATTCACTCAGGTTCTGAAGCTACATTAAAACTCCCTCTAATGGAACAAAGTGTTGGAGACAGATGTGTGCTGCTGCTGTATTCCTTCATTCAGGTGTGTTGTTGAAAAATGCACCCCGACTGGAAACAGCTTAGCATCATGGTCACATTAAATCTTCTAATTCACACATTTTTAGTGGACTAGTTATTTAAAAATCAAAACTCATTCTTAATTTATCAATAATTGATGTTCAAGTGATGTCAGATCTTATGGCTGACCTGGCACTTCTTTTTTTGCTGTCGATTACAGGAGGTTGAAACAGAGCAGTACTACAGTTTTTTCTTGCCTGAGTTGAAAGAGCACGGTTACGACGGGTTCTTCAGTTCAAAGTCACGAGCTAGAACCATGTCAGAGTCGGATCGGAAACATGTGGATGGATGTGCAGTTTTCTTCAAAACAGAAAAGTAAGTGAGACTTTAGTCTCTTATGGGCTGTTTTATTTTAAATCTTGGAGTCCATCTTTTTGCAACTTATTATAAATGATGGTGTTCCAATGATTTATTTCTGCTTTTATCTACAAAGTGTTATTTAAGCTTGTTTTTTCCTCCCCATCTTTTTGTGTTTATCTCCAGGTTCAGTGCAGTGCAAAAGCACACGGTGGAGTTCAACCAGCTGGCCATGGCTAACTCCGAGGGCTCTGAAGCTATGTTGAACAGGGTGATGACAAAAGACAACATTGGAGTAGCGGTACTGCTGGAGGTCCGCAAAGAGATTATTGAAATCTCCTGTGAGTAGTTTGTCTTCTCAGATTTGTATTATATTTGGACTCTCATTACGTGTGCTGCTTGATATTTGTAGAGTTTTTATTTATTCACACTGTGATCCATTTTTCTTCTGTCCATCCATCCATCCATCCATTGTCTTCCGTTTATCCGGGGTCGGGTCGCGGGGGTAGCAGCCTAAGTAGGGAGGCCCAGACTTCCCTCTCCCCAGCCACTTGGAGCAGCACCTCCGGGGGAATCTCAAGGCGTTCCCAGGCCAGCCGAGAAACATAGTCCCTCCAGCGTGTCCTGGGTCTTCCTCTGGGTCTCCTCCCGGTGGGACATGCCTGGAACACCTCACCAGGGAGGCGTCCAGGAGGCATCCTAACCAGATGCCCGAGCCGCCTCAACTTGCTCCTCTCGATGTGGAGAAACAGCGGATGACCAAGCTTCTCACCCTATCTCTGATGCCGGGTACCCACCTAAATTGTCAGAACGCTCCTGCCGCCCCCTTTTGGCCGCTTGTCACGGTCACACTGGGAGACACTGAGACACGTCTGATGACGCGCACTGGGGGGAGGCAGAGGGTCAGTTGTTGTGTTTTCATGCTGCTGGCAGATAAAATCAGCAGCATGTGACCCCCGTTCCTACTGGAGTGGGTTTTCTACGAGCCGAACTGCAGCTCCGACAGTCTTTTTTGAGATTAAAACGTTTTTTTATGTTTGGGGTGATCCTACGCTGGAGCGGACAGCAGCAACTGTAAAAATGTCAAGTTTCTTACCGGAGTCTGGTTCCAATTCATGGAGGCTCGATGGGGTAAGTTTAAAAAGTCCAAAAAAAGTCCCATTGTCGTTGTGTAATCACATTGCAGAGCGATTGATTGTTGCGATGCGTCGAGCAACGACGAGCCGCAAAATATCCACTTTTCGATCCGACGCTGCTCAACGCATAGGTTGCTTCGGACGCGCGCATACGCTGAAAGGAACTGCCGCGTGCCGCCGCGCCGCTTCAAACACTCAAAACTCGCCGCTTCACGATACGCCGCGCCTCAACGCGTCTCCACATAGACTTTGCATGTAAACCGGCCGCTTCCGCTGCCCGACACGGGTCCAATGGGTAACCGGCATAAGGGAGAGTCCAGACACCCCGCGGAGAAAACTCATTTCAGCCGCTTGTATCCGAGATCTCGTTCTTTCGGTCACAACCCAAAGCTCATGACCATAGATGAGGGTGGGAACGTAGATCAATCGGTAAATTGAGAGCTTTGCCTTTTGACTCAGCTCTCTCTTCACCACGACAGACCGGTACAGCGCCCGCTTCACTGCGGATGCTGCACCTATCCGCCTATCGATCTCACGCTCCAGTTTTCCCTCATTCGTGAACAAGACCCCGAGATACTTAAACTCCTCCACTTGGGGCAGGACCTCCTCCCCGACCCGGAGAGGGCACTCTACCCTTTTCCGGCTCAAGACCATGGCCTCGGATTTGGAGGAACTGATCCTCATCCCGGCCGCATCACACTCGGCTGCAAACCGCTCCAGTGAAAGCTGTAGATCACGACCTGATGAAGCCAATAGGACCACATCATCTGCAAAAAACAGAGAAGTGATTCTAAGGTCACCAAAACGGATCCCCTCAACACCTTGGCTGCGCCTAGAAATTCTGTCCATAAAAGTTATGAACAGAATCGGTGACAAAGGGCAACCTTGGCGGAGTCCAACTCTCACTGGAAACGAGCCTGACTTACTGCCGGCAATGCGGACCAAGCTCTGACACCGGTCGTACAGGGACCTAACAGCCCATATCAAAGGGCCTGGTACCCCATACTCCCGGAGTACCCCCCACAGAACCCCCCGAGGGACGCGGTCAAATGCCTTCTCCAAGTCCACAAAGCACATGTAAACTGGTTGGGCAAACTCCCACGCGCCCTCCAGGACCCTGCTGAGGGTGTAGAGCTGGTCCAGTGTTCCACGACCAGCACGAAAACCACACTGCTCCTCCTGAATCCGAGGTTCGACTATCCGACGGACCCTCCTCTCCAGAACCCCTGAATAGACCTTACCAGGGAGGCTTAAGAGTGTGATCCCCCTATAGTTGGAACACACCCTACGGTCCCCCTTTTTGAATAGGGGAACCACCACCCCAGTCTGCCAATCCAAGGGAACTGCCCCCGATGTCCACGCGATATTGCAGAGTCGCGTAAGCCAACACAACCCCACAACATCCAGAGCCCTAAGGAACTCGGGCGAATCTCATCCACCCCCGGAGCCCTGCCACCACGGAGCTTTTTAACCACCTCGGTGACCTCAGCACCAGAGATTGGAGAGCCCGACCCAAAGTCCCCAGGCTCCGCTTCCTCAGTGGAAGACGTGCCAGTAGGATTGAGGAGGTCTTCAAAGTATTCTGCCCACTGACTCGCAACATCCCGAGTTGAGGTCAACAGCACGCCACCCCCACTATAAATAGTGTTAGTGGTGTACCGCTTTCCCCCCCTAAGACGCCGGATGTTGGACCAGAATCGCCTCGAAGCCATACGGAAGTCATTCTCCATGGCCTCTCTGAACTCCTCCCATGCCCCAGCAACCACCCGAGCCACATGCTGTTTGGACTACCGGTACCCATCAGCTGCTTCTGGGGTCCCACAGGCCAAAAAGGCCCAATAGGACTCCTTCTTCAGCCTAACAGCATCCCTCACCACCGGGTTCGAGGGTTGCCACCACGACAGGCACCAACAACCTGCGGCCACAGCTCCGATAAGCTGCCTCGACAATAGAGGCGCAGAACATGGCCCACTCGGACTCAATGTCCCCCGACTCCCTCGGAACGTGTTCAAAGCTCTCCCGGAGGTGGGAGTTAAAGCTCCGTCTTACGGGAGACTCTGCCAGACGTTCCCAGCAGACCCTCACAATACGTTTGGGTCTGCCAGGTCTGACCGGCATCCTCCCCCACCATCGGAGCCAACTCACCACCAGGTAGTGGTCAGTTGACAGCTCCGCCCCTCTCTTCACCCGAGTGTCCAAGACATGCGGCCGCAGATCAGATGAGACGACAACAAAGTCGATCATCGAACTGCGACCTAGGGTGTCCTGGTGCCAAGAGCACATATGGACACCCTTATGCCTTCTTCTGTGCGTTTTTTTATTTTTTTCCTTTGGGGGTGGGGGTGTTGATTCTCATCCTGCAGTTTTCAGGGTATTTCAACAAATCATAAATCAAAACGTTCAGCTCTTTCAGGACAATCCTGCTGTGACTTCTGCTATTGGTGCAACTTTAGTTTTTTGAAAATTTAGCCTTTTCTGATATTTTTTTCTCATAGAAAATGAACTAAGCTCATTTTACGTCCTTCAAATCTTTAGATGTGTTTACAACATTTTACTGCTCCTTTCACATTTTGTTCTGGTTCAGCTTCTTTGTGCTAATTTAAACATTTTTTCAGCTCTGCTCATTCTCAATCAGTTCATCTGGACAGTTTCTTTTTAGTAGAAACGTTTCACCCTCACTCCAGAGGGTTTTTTTCAGCCGTTTTGTTCACCTTTCAGATTCTTTCTGCTAACTACAACATTTTTGTGCTTCTTCTAACTTCTTTCTGCTAATTTCAGCTTGTTGTGCTCCTTTCAGCCTATTTCTGCAAGTTTCAGCTTTTTCTACCATTTCAGCTACTATTTAGCTGTTTATATACTAATTTAAGCTTTTTCAGCTAATTCCACATTTTTTCACTCATTTAAACTTTTTTCAGCCTAATTCAGCAAAAATGTGCTCTGTCCACTTCTTTCTTGTAGTTTCGCTTCTTTCTGCATTTTTAGCTACTTTTCAGCTGCCTTTTTTTTCTAATTTCAGCTTTTTTCTGATAATTTCCACTTTTTTGTGCTTATTTCTGCTTCTTTCAGCCTAATTGGGCAAGCTTTTTTCTCTGCTTTCTTATAATAATTTAAGCTTATTCTACTTTTTCAGCTAATAATTTAAGCTTATTCTACTTTTTCAGCTATCTTTTTATTTAAGCTCCTTCCATTTCCTTCTGGTAGTTAAGGCTTCTTTCTGCCTTCTGCTATTTTTGCTAATTTCTGCCTTTTTAGCTAATTTCCCAATGTATGTACTCATTTCTGCTTTTTTATGCTAACTTGGGCTTGTGCTTCAATTTTGGCTACATTTCAGCCTGTTTTGGCTAATTTCAGCTGATTTTCAGCAAGTTCTTCAGCAATAAGCCTTCACATTGCATTTTTGCAGGAAATGCAATTTGTCTAGTCCTCAATCTACCGGTACTTTTGTTAGTAATTCTCCAAACTACTAGATTTGCAGAGCTAGACATTGGAGGCCTGTGGTGCATAAATCAGAGCAGGAGACAAATGAAACGCCCGTACTTCTCTGATGACTTTCCCCTGATATGTGTCTTTCCTCTTCTCAGCTGGTAAGTCCCTGCATGGCATAGACAAGCAGCTTATGCTGGTAGCAAACGCCCACATGCACTGGGACCCGGAGTACTCTGACGTTAAGCTGGTCCAGACCATGATGTTCCTGTCAGAGGTGAAGAACATAGTGGACAAGGCCACACGCAGCTTCAAGCTGTCCTCTGGTGAAACCAATGCCATTCCACTGGTGCTGTGCGCTGACCTCAACTCCTTGCCTGACTCTGGTAAGCGAGCGGCTAATTCTGAGGCCGTGCAGTTAGTTTACTTTTATTTAAAATTCCTTTTAGTCTGGGTAACGCTGACATCAAGGGCATAATGTCATCTGTGCATTTTGTTCAGGCGTGGTGGAGTACCTGAGTACTGGTGGCGTGGACTGCACGCACAAGGACTTCAAGGAGCTCCGCTACAGCGACAGTCTGACCAAATTCAACTGCAATGGCAAGAACAGCTTGTCCAACGGCAGGATCACCCACGGCTTCAAGCTGAAGAGCGCCTACGAGAGCGGCCTGATGCCTTACACAAATTACACCTTCGACTTCAAGGTAAGTAGAGAAACGGCACAGATTTGTGCTCATGGTTAAAAACATGTCAAAAATATGACATTATTATTATTATTATTATTATTATTATGTCTCCTGTTCTTCCTGCACTAAACTCTTCTTCTGTTCTTAGGGTGTGATCGACTACGTTTTCTACTCCAGGCCTCACCTGAACGTGCTGGGTATCCTGGGCCCTCTGGACCCCCACTGGCTTGTAGAGAACAATGTCAGCGGCTGCCCTCACCCCCACATTCCCTCTGACCACTTCTCCCTCTTTGCTCAGCTGGAGTTGCTCCTACCCAATGTGCCCTCCCAGGTCAATGGGCTTCACCTGCCTGCACGCAGGTAGTGACACCCTGCCATACCACCAGGGGGCGCTGCAGCCACTGCTTCTCCCTCGCAACCCTGCTCCCTCTTTTTACCAGCTCTTTGCTCCACCACACTGGAGGAGGAAGACACACATACACTTAAACACAACCTGTAAAATATTTGTTCAGTGAGGTCTGGCCGACAGGGATTTGTTAAAGATATTCTATATTTTTTCTTTCTTTTTATGTTGTTTTTTTAACTGCTTGATCCAGTCCTGTCTGTATCGTATTTTGTGTTTTGGACGCCCGTTTCCACATTCGATTCACTCCCCCCACCACCGCCCCCATCTTTCAAACTAAAGTAGATGGTAGCTTGTTCAGATTCATCACACAAGGCTCTGTTATGTGCAGGAAAACAGGGGACACTTGAACGCAGCTGAGGGGGGGGGATAGTTTGCTTGGGAAGCTCCAGAGCTGATGCTCAGCCTGTCTGTCTGTCCTGTATAAATCTAAAACCAGCAAAGACGGCAGACTTGTCATTCTCAGAGCTCCATCACTGGCTTGTTAGCCCCCCCCTGTTCTCTGAGCAGCTTTTTGTAAGACACATGGGAGTTGGATGCGGTGGGTTTAGAGCAGCTCTGCTGGCAGATGAGTCCCTGAAATCTCATCACGCAGCCAACGAGGGGATCTTTCTTTCCTGCTGTCATTCTGTGGTGCTGAGGTCTTTGCATAGCCATGGCCTCCTGTGGTGCTACAAGATCATCTACACCTCTGTCACCAGCCCTGGTGCATGTCTTTAAACCTGCAGATACTAAGGAAAACAGACATTTTGCCAGATTTCACACCGGCAATGCGCAGAGTTAAAGAAAGATGTGAGGAAGCAGAGCAGCTACCATCCTGTTTCACCCCAGCTTGTATAGTTGTTGCACTAGTGTTGTGCTTAGGAGCTCATGTGGCCCGAGTGTCACCTTCTTTAGGTTTTAGCAGGGGATCTAGGTTAATTGGAAAAGTAATGGAGGGGTTATCACAAATCTTTCCCTTTAGGTTGTGTTTAGGCAAAGAGAGCAAACGGCTAATAAATGAAACCAGCATTCCTCTCACTATCAGGAGCTGACACCCGGCTACACATGCACATAAACACACTTTTACACACACACACAGGTAATTTGCAGGCAGATGTGTAGCACTGTCTCCAAGGCCAGTAGTGACCCCCCACCCCAGCCATATGTTCCACACACACAAAAAGCAGTTTTGTTTTGTTCGTTTTGTTTTTCACAAGTGTTTGTACAGAATAGAAACATAGACTCAGTCTTTACATGATTGTATATGAACCACAAAAAAGACCTGTTTTCTGGCATTTTTTTTGTACGAAGAGTAAATTATGGTCAGATTTGAGGAAGAAAAAAAAGATTGTATTGTAAAGTATGGCTAAATTTTTATCCAGTTGGTGTTATAAGATGAATTGATATTACCAGCTTGTACAAGAGACGTAAGAGGAGGCTGCTCGTGGCGTTCGCTGTCACTCCTTTGCACTCCCCTCGAGATTAGCTTCAGTATCGTTTGTATTGTTTGTAGCTTTCCCGTTCCCTCAGCGGCCTGATTTTTGCTCTGATGTAAATAGACACCGAGTCTCTACCTGTTGCTTGTCGCCCATGAGCAAAGCGGCCGCCCCACACCCGCTGCCATCAGTTTTGATCCAATAAACAAAGAGCAAACGAGCCCCACCTGTTCTACACGTGGAGCGTTAACGACTCGCAGACGCCCCCACGCCTCACTGTAGCAGTTGTCGTCTTGCACTATTTCCACGCAGCGAACGCCCGAACAGCTTCCTCTCCTTTTATTTTTAAATACTGTTATGACATTTGTGAAGATTTTATGTCTTTTTTTTTGTTTGTTTGTTAATGTTTTTTTTATGAGACGTGACTGTGTCATGATGATGTGTATATCCTTCCTGTTCCTTGAGCTCTAGTTAATCAGGTATGCTTTGCTCCACGGACCTTCTCTGTAGGGATCATGAATTGGGTGTTTTATCAGTTTCAGGTTGTTTTGCTCCCTCTTTGTACCCAAGCACATTTTAACCCCCCCACCAAAAAAAATAAAAAATACCAAGCCCCTAGCTTCCCTTTTGGCCACAAGTGTTCCCGAGCCTCCACCATAAAATCGCCCAACTTCACATAAGCACTATACTTGCTCAAGCTACGTTTTTAAAATCCCTTTACCCCCACCTCTTTGTATAGATTTTTCTACCCTTATTATTGACGCTACAGTGCCATCTGTGGGGGCCCCTACCCCACACTGGAAAGGTCAGAAGGCCCACGTTTTCCCCTGCTTTTGGACGAACAGGGAATGAGGGTCGGTAAGCGTCGCTGTTTCTTTTGAAAAGGCCTGGCCGGCTAGGATCGCATTTGTTACGTCTGACAATTGAAACGTGTCAGCTGTGGGATCATTTCAGCTGTTATGCTTTTTTTTTTTTTTTACTCAACGTGAGCGCTTAAAAGGTTCAGATGCAGCTCCCCTCATTCGCTGTTCAGTCACTTTAATAAATAGAAGTACTTTATTTGTTCAAATGACCTTTTTAAAAGCAAGAGGGAAGCAAGAAAAGAGGATGTATGAATTTAAACCCACTTTTTAACCCTCCATTTTTCATTGGAAATCACTTTGAGTTTACTTTAATGGCATTAGTATTGTTGTAGATTTAAAGGGTAGCTTTTTTTTTGTAAAGTGTGAATAAAAGGATGTATCTTTGTTTCCTTTCTAAAAACAGATACTGAGTTTTTTGGGTGTTGATGTGTAAATCATGAATTCTTTATGGTAATA